>KN549489.1:43013-73109 GCA_000797555.1 Oesophagostomum dentatum | reverse complement strand
ATTTTCATGTCTTTTAAAGGTGGACCGTAGGAAGGCGGGGGGGGGGGAGGATCGGCTTGAACGAACCTACGACTGGTCCGTTTCTTGTTCGTCAAAATATAGATCAGTAGACATGTTTATTTTACAGGTGATCATCTAATCTTCTTGGTTTTAGACTGCGGTCGACCAATCGACGCCTTCCACCGGTTACCCCGTCCCGGGTCGAGCAACGGTAGCACGAACTCCGTCGCTCTCCAAGTGCCACCGCATGTGTCTGGCCAGCTTCGAAGACGGTAAATTCGTCAAGGCGAAGGGCAGCTACAAGAAAGTGAACTGGGAAACAGTGCAGCGCGGCATCGAAGTGGTGTTATAGCTGGCGCAGCCTGTATTTTTTTTGTTGCGGTCAGAGTAAGACGAGTTTCACTTACTCATATCAGGGGTTTGCTGCTGGTCCTAGGACTTCTCTCACGAGAAGCATTATGCACAGCCTTTTTATTATTTTGTAGCAGCGTGTGGTTATTCACGCTGGTTTTTGAATTGAGAAATCATTTATCTCGCTTGTGTTTCAACGCTTTTCACTTTTCACCCGATTCGCGCTTTGCTTGTGTACAGTTCAAGCGGTAGGCATCGGAGGACCGAAAAATGCTGTTAAGAATGGATTGAATTTTACTTTTGATCAGCTACATGCAATTCACGTCGTGGTCCAAAGCCACTTGAACACTCTATCGTCCTGTGATAGCGCACGGCCTTACCTGTTTCTTTTTATCCGGTGCGTTTGGCCTTCTCTTCGCATTTCCAATGGTTTCTTGAGGCTGTTGCCCTTAGAGTACAAATTAGCCTGCAAAGTTCTCTTTGAAGTAGGCAGACAGTTTGCTGGATTCGTCAAGATGTGCTCTAGCAGTCTCACCAACCTTTCATTGCGCTACGCTTTGCATTGGCCTTGTATTATAGCTGTAGATGTGAACCTCTTCCACGGGTAGAAGATTAGTCATGCGGTTTTACAATGTTTTTTCCTAATCGTAGTTGTTACGTATACTACTTAGTACTGTTTTGTTTTCTGTGGATAATCAAGTCAAATGCGGCAAAATAAAGTACATTTGAACTTTATGTGGTGTTATGTGTTGCGAAATATATTCGTTTATACAGTTCCTCTTGTTTTTCATGGGAGGCACAGGAAGGAAGGAGCAAGAGCAAACAAGGGAGCTGTGTTTACCTACTTTCTGCTCACGAAACTGCGACGGCATTGACAGGTACTACTCGAGGGCAGGGGTCATCAGCTTATCAAGGGGACGACTATCCGACTTTCTTATCTCTTGTTCGACCATCCTGAGTAGCGGCTACTGCCTCTTAGTATTAAAAATGAGCAACTAAACCTATACATTTGCCTTTGGAAAAAAATAAAATGAAGATTAAATGCTTAAAATTACTTCTTCAGGGGTATGTAGTTTCTAGATAACTTTCGTTATAACGAGCAGTTGAGATTACCTGGGACACAGATGCTAAAACTGAATTTCTGTCTCAGATCGTAAACGCCTTCAGATATTCGCACAGCGTTGGTCTCTATTCTGAAGATTGCGGCACAGGTGCCGCACTCACATGATGTCAAGGGACGGGAAATTTCCTAGAACTGGCCTGGAAAAGGACCGCTTAGGAAGGAGTACTATACTCGGCGCCTGTGCCGGGCTCTCGCAGTTGTCCGGCACCTGGAACAACCCGGGAACTCTTGGAACCAAGTGGGCCTCCCCAAAAATGGTACCGCTTCTACCCTACATGCAGAAAAAGTTGTTCTGAAGCAGTACAAAAAGTCTAAAGTCGTTTTTTATACTTTGAAATTACCGAGAAATAGATGATTAGAATTAAAGTGACTTTTGTGTTATTAAGAGACTGGTAGATAAAAACTTACATCTTCGCAGTTGGAGCTTTTCTAGCTGCATCAACATCTATTGAAGATCTGAAACTATGTACGGTCCTGATCCTTGACAGTACATTTAGCGAGAGAATATGCTTGTTAAAAAATTACTGGTGCTAGATAATGATTCTGCGGTAAAGAGTCATCAGCGAAGCAAGGACGCGCATCAGAACCCCCGACTGCCTGAGCGGGTAGGTTAGCCGACTGCGAAACGAACAAAATGACAACCTGCTAGGTTCGAATCCGGTGAGCACGGCTACGGTGAAAAAGACGAAGTGTGGAGGCAATGTAACAGATCTACGAGTACAACTACAGTTTTTCGCACTTTTGATTCTCAAAAACGGTTCGGCACCGCTAATCTTCTAATAAAAGCACATGTGACCGTTAAGGTCGGCACATGTGCCAATATCGGGGTGACACTGTGCGACAATCTTCAGAGTAACACCGCCAAAGAAATACAATTTTCCAAAACCTTATGTCGTTGTTATTTAAAAAAAAGAGATTATCAAATCGTATAGCTGAAATTGCAACTCTTATGAGAAGTTTTCACTCAAAATTCGGCAACATTTCTTTCAGTTTTGAAAAATACTGTTAGGCACGAGGCTTTAAGGACAGCTCCCACGCTAGAAATGAATTTTGAGATTTTGATCTTGAACACGCTATTTGAATAGTCGAAAACCAGTGGAACGTGTTTTAAAACCTCCTACTTCCTTAGGAAACGTGAAAAACCGCAGCGGACACGGTGGATCCGTTTATAGTGACGTGAGGGCGATTTGCTTGTCATCCCCTGGCTTCGGAATCTCAGATTTCGCCCAGTTATCCAGGAACCTCTAAGCTTTAGCGCCAACATAAAACTAGTAGAAGTACCATTACCTTCTTTCGCGGGATTTGATGTATATCAGCGTGAACGGGTTCAAAAACGCCTATAAGCATAAGAGGCAGTGATGCAATTTTCAGGATGGGTGCTACCTTCACACATTGACGATCTCGCGTAAACTTGAGTGCCTGCGGTCTGAGACAGGCAATGTTTAGCATTTTTACACTGCTTAAAGTGAATCTAACAGTGTCAAACGTTGTATACAAGGGTGATGACCGCAAAAATACACTCATTGTTTACAATAAAGCCTTATCGTTATGTCACAATATGAAATCCGTATTCAGGGAGTTTTCATCAAGAACCACAGGCTGCAAAACGCCTTTACAAGGAATGTGTTCAATGCAGTGATGCTAAACGTACTCTTTAAAACATGCTTTGAGCTAAAACCCCTCTGTTTCTTCACTTTCTGCTCTATTGGTCTCTACTGCCTAACCCACACGCTCATTTTAGTGCTAAAAAGTAGCAACGAAACCATTTATGAAAGATGTCTTCAATGCGATAACTAACCCTTTAAGACTCATTAACAACTTTGCAACCACATATTGAAATCCTTGCAACAAGTTTCCAGGCTAATACCTCCTTCATTATCTCAACCGCAGTTCTGCAATGAGGTGTTTTCCTTTCCAAATGGTGCCAAAATCGGATTCGCATTCGCATTTTACCTCAGGAACAGCTGGAACCTTTTTTTTCAAATCTGGAAAGAAACCGCTGTATCCATGCTCCATGCGTACGACCCAACATTGGGTCGTACTGTCATCAGTGGTGTAAGGAGCCATCCGTACCCAAACAGGTACAGGCTCGACTCGAAGTTTTGCATTCTTTTAATAAATCTGAAAGGTAGTACCGATGCTGAAAGTAGCAATACTATTCCCTAAAGCGAAAAGTCTTTGAACCTGCTGAATACGAGGAGATGCTTGAAATTTCGAAGAACTTGCGAAAAGTGCTGCCTTTACCACCTCCAACAACCTGCGAAGCGCTCGGATAAGTCATTATATGTGTTCTTTTTATTGTTTTACGTCGACGTTTTGGGATAAATGGGATAAACTCGTCCCACATGTTTCGTAATCGGTCCAGTAGGTCCACTTACGTTTTGGCCGTTTTCTCGGCGGCGAATGGATTTTCGGCGATCTCATTTTGGCTTTCGGAATTACTAACCCACGGTTCATGAATTGCCTGGATCTCGAAATATGTTTTTGGCGTGGGTGCTGCCTTTAAGAATCTATGGAATATCAAGTCCTTGCTTTGAATTATCCTGACATAGTGGAAATAGTGTTGAATAGCAATTTTAGAATTCTGTTGATTTTGCACATTAGACGAGAGAAATACTCCACTAAAAAGTTGGTGTTTAATGTGCGCCAACGGGCTCAGGTTAAGATTACCTAGTAGCCGCATGTCTTCTTGCATAGTGGTCATTCCGCACGAAGTAGAAAGCAGAAATAGTAAGTATTAGGTTGGTGCAAACGAAACTTCCGCAAACGATACCTCGGGTTTGACGACCCATAACTCCGCACAGCATCACCTATATGGGAAGCCCTATATATTGCCAGAATCGGCAAACCATGCATAATCTAGTCGTTGCCAAAGCTTTTGCAAAATTTCTAATTCTCGAGTTTTACAATGGAAAATGTGCAAAAAGTCTATTCCGATAAGCTCCACTTTGCAGAATTTTACCAATTCGTAGGAGCAGTGTTGACGTGCAATTTTATGGCGAATAAAGAGAGAATACCCTGAAAAATATACGAGAATTATTTCAGCAGCATAGCTTTTCTCCACAAAATTTTAGCCCCTGAAAACCGAAAAGTGTGCTGAAAAAGCAGGGTGCTGGCATACCTTGAAATCGTGAAATTTTCCACTTTTCCGACTTTATAATTTTCATATGGATAGCCAGGCAGCCATGCTATGCTTCATTTACAACTACGTTGTCTTCCTTAAACACTGACACAATCACGACCGCCTAGCTTCTACCAAGAGTTAGCAGTGACCATTGATATGCGCTTGAAATAGACCCCAATTTCGAGTCTTATATCTCCGCTCATATTGTTTAAGAAAATAAGATCACTATGAGGTTTGATACCAAATACCTTGAGGAGTACTATAGCACCGCCAATAACTATCTTCGTGCTTTTGCCTTTGAAAAACGATCTTTAAAACGAAAATACCCGAAAAATACTGAATTTTGGCGTAGTTTGGAAAGTGTGTATTCTGCCATTATAAGGGCTACAGCAGCATGATTGGAAGTATTTTGCAGAAGAAAGCCAAAGCTTTCGAATCCTTACTAAAACGCTCAACACATCTCTTTTGCGATTTTCTGTGTATTTTTAAGTACAATCACTGCAGTTGCGGAAGTTTCATTTGCACCAACCTAATAGTTTGGTGCCTATGACAACGGAAGCACTGTTGCTGCTCCTCCATCAAGTGCACCAAGTGCTTTCCATAGCGCGGCAAACGTAAGACTACTAGAGGGGATGCTGGGCTACTAGAGGGGCATTCGGTCTTAGTTCCGCTTTCGAATTTTGTGGGAGGACGAACGACTAGCACCTTTCTGCAAATAAGATAGGCCGAAATAGGGGAGTGAATGTTACTTCTCCATTTTCCTCCGTCTTTGCATCATGGAACCAATGCAATAGTAGGAAGAACAGTTTTTTGTACAAAATTGAATCCTTAAAATGTTTTTCGGAACAATAGATTGTTGCTGCTAAGAGATGTATAGGGCAAGCGCACTGTCATAAAATCTTCTTGTGTATGTGATAGAACACTGTCTTTGAGTGCAGTCGCTAAAGAGGTTTTCAGTTTATTGGACAGGAATGTGAGACCGGCGTTTCCACCGCAAGCACCTGAGCGCAGGTTTGGCTGCGCATTTTTCTGAATCTTTTTAAGGAGCTCGCAGCTTTACATACAACCTCACGGGAAGCAGTATTTCCGAAGTCGATCGCAAGTCTGACACAACGTCGATGCTGGTCATAATGACATAACTTCAAAAAAGATGGAAGAAAGGTTTCGAATAATGAGCCAACTTTCAGGTCTGCTGCTACATGAGCTTCATCTGATTTTTTCGTCAGCAGTGATCTAACTAGTAATTTCCTCAAAACCGTCAGTCAAATGCGGGTTGATTGGAAGTTAAGCTAGGAGATGGACTCGTGGCTCGGCCAAGAAAATGCATGGGAACTCCGAATATACCACGAGTAAAACTCGCATTGCAGTCGCTCAACCCCGCTTTGGCGGAAACTCCACGTACCCCCCCCTCCCCCCACCTGTCACCTGCACATATGACGGAGATTGGAGAATGATTAGACGTAGATGATAAGTTCGTAATTTAACGAAAAAGTCCTCGCAGGGCTTTTTGCTCATGGTACAGCTCAAAGTAAGGGCAGATAAAAGCGAATCAGCGCAGATCAAATACGCATCGAAACAGTTCTGCGCATCGCACTTGTGCCAACATGCATTATTAGCTGTTAGTCCTTCATCAGAAGAGGACAGGCGTGCTATTTGACCAGCAGATCGATGCAGGGGGTGGGAGGCTGGCAAAACTGGGCAGCAGGTTTGTGACTACATGTAGGCGATCGCGACAATGTGCAGACGGTACAGATAGGTGATCGTCCCTCTCTGATCATGAGCAATACAGATAGCCAAGCCTAGTTGTCCAGGTTCGAGTGTCCGAAGATAAGCGAAGTGAGCGAGGAACGGAGTACTCGTCCAAGTATATCAGGGGGATAAGAATGAAAGAGTTTTCACCATTTTCATGACCTCGTATTAAATCGCGTTCAATGGATCTGAGTCCTTCAAATGCTGAAAACGAGGTCATGATGTTCAGCGTGGGTGCTGTCTTTGAGACTGTTAGTACTGATGTGCAGCAAGTCTCTAGCCATGTACAGGTAGTCGATACCGACCTGCCGGCTGTCGCGCACATCCGTCCAAGTTCGTCACGTGCAAAACACGGTCCATAGAGTTCCTGGGCAGCTTATGCTGTTACGAGTGGTTCTCACGTGCTTGAGGAAAGCTGTTAGTTGCTGCACATAAGCGAAAGGCTTATACGTAGAAACCAACCCACAAATATTTCTCCTCTACGGCTTCCGAGTAGTATTGAAATGAAGCACTGCTCTTATGCTTTCTCTGCAAAAGAGCTGTTAAAATAATCGGATAGTACCAGACTCGTAGTCAGTAGAAATGTAGACGATAAAGCAAACCTTACCCTGATGGAGAACTATAGAACAAGCATAACCTTTCGCGACGGACCATAGCACTACCATACTACCTTCACTTCTGTCGTCATTTCTAAGCTGTTTAAGGTCTGAATACCGCACCTCAAAAACTTCTCCAGCATATTTGTCCTATCTCTACTAGCAAAGTATCATATAGACACCACAAAAATAGGGGTGAAAATGATCGAACTGACAGCCAAAATTTTAAGAAAAGGGTTACACAGGGAAACTCGAACATGGCTGATCCCTACCAACCAGCAGATGGCGAACTTTCATTTTCTAACTGGCAAATCAGGTTTTCTCGACAAAGTTTACTTCACACACACCTTAAAATATCGGAACATCTATGAAAGAACCGGCCGAATACTGAACATGGCAAAATTTGTAAAATGGAGTAATATTCAGACCCATGGAATTTCGGCGGAAGATGTACTGTTATGTAGCTGAAATAACCTGATATATGTGGTAGTGAAATGCTCTACTTAAACGCAGCACCCATGCAAAAAAAACAAATTTTGAGATATTTGCATTTTTAGAGTACCTACCCCAAGACTTTTCCAAAGTAAGAGGGTGCAAAATTTATAGTTCACCGAGAAATTGCCGAAAACGTATTTGTCCAGATTGGGAAAATAGGGAGTTGTCCTGTCAACAGGAAGAACGCCACTGAGCGGATATGTCACAAAACGGGTTTCAAGAAAAAGATAACTGCAGAAACAACCACCATCACTTATCCGTAGTACAGCAAAAATGTCTTTTGGAAATTTCGATGTCAGAACAATTACAGACGCCACAAGGCAAATTTACACAAGTTGCAGGAGCTCAGAATTTCTACAAAATGCGTACGCATAGGGAAACAAAAAATGTGAGCTGCAGTGGTCCCTTTCTGCACAACACAGGCAGCAAGCCCGATTATGCACATTGATCATTACGGAGTGCATGACGGACGGGCAACTCGTCCACTTCCGTAACTTAGACAAAAACGTTTTCAGCATTTTCTCCGTGAATTGTAGATTTTGCTCTCTTATTTTGGGTTTCGACAAGTGTTGTGCAAGGAAGTCTAAAAACGCAAAATCTCAACATTCGTTTTCTCCGTGGGTGCTACCTTTAAAAGCAAACTGCAGGATGCATTTTTAGAAAAAAAAACAGCCGAAATATACATTTATCTCATTATCAGTTTGAAACTACTTATTTTCATATTGCAATGCTTCTGTGGATTACTAGGATCTCTTTTCAGAAGAGGAAGATAATAGAGCTAAAAAGTATCTCGTTCTCGTGTTTTGACCTCTGGCAGAGAATTTTCTTACTGAAAAGCGGCATGGAGTTGTGCATCAACCTAGTGTCATTATTCAAGGGTTACGTAAAAATTTCTTTGGTTTCAGCCTCCTCACGTTGTAGAGCTGTCTTTCACTGTGAACTTCTACGCTTCGCAGCTTCTTATCGGTAGAGCAGAAATCTCTTTCCTAGCAATTAACTAAACGTTGTCTAGCTTGTGACTGTATACTGCAACCACTTATGTCCACAGCTACTTTCCAGTTTTTTTTCCTCTGGGCATCCCCCGTAGTCTTTGAAACACTCATACAACCGGCTTCTCCGATCACAAGCCTTGTTTACTGATCTGCTATCTTATCGGAAGGCGCGCTCTGATTTTTGATGTGTTGTGATCTCAAGTGATCTGCACTGGCGATCGTCAAAGATCGTACACTGAAAGAAAATTGACCATGCTACTTCTGTCAAACTCGTCATTGTTCTACCTCTCGCTCTTCAGAGAAGGTCGCACTATATTACAAGCTCAAAAGCGCCGTTGGGGTAGATGAGGAAGAGAAGAAAGGGCAAGCAACAGTAGAATCAGCCGCGCTAGTTTAGAAAACTGTCTTTAGTACTTTATGCTTGTGCTTACCCTCCATTGTTATTATAGGAACATTTTATCTGGTCTAACGTTTCGACGTTACGCCTTCTTCAGAGGCGTGAAAGTAACTTAAGGTTTTGTTATTCACGCTGTCTGTCGTCAAACCTCTCTTCGCCACAGCGCATTTAATTCATCTGGGCTAGACACAGGCAACAAACTCCTCACAGCAGATGAATGCACCGAAAGTTCTACCAAGCGGAAAGCCGCGAAGTTTAGAAAACTGTCTTTAATTACTTGGCATCCATCCACAAGTCTGATTTAAGAC
Source organism: Oesophagostomum dentatum (assembly GCA_000797555.1). Lineage (NCBI taxonomy): Eukaryota > Metazoa > Nematoda > Chromadorea > Rhabditida > Strongylidae > Oesophagostomum > Oesophagostomum dentatum. The sequence continues at coordinate 63,974 of KN549489.1, read as the reverse complement.
TTGATTAATATTGTTGCAGTGATTTCAACAAGAACTAATAGTAACGCCGAGGTTCCTTCGCTTCCTCGCTAGCATTTGTTTTCAAGCAGATTTGCCCTTACCGCTAGACGTTTCTGCTAAAGACACTGCTAAAAACGATATGGAAGTCAATGCCACAACCGGATACCCACCTTAACGTTTCCGGACAACAGTTCGAGGACGAATTGCATGTAAGCACGTCTGAACCAAAAGCTGGTCAGGAACACAACGAGCATGTGTTCTAAGAATCACTTGTCGTTATTTGTTATAGAAGCGTCTCTAGTTCAAACAGTTGGTTTGGATTGTGAGTGCTCTTGCACTGATTATGCCGCAAAATGGCCACGTATAATCCACTAAAATGAACATTTAATAGAGGACCACTCGAACTGTGCTCCTACAACAAACCTGAAATTCAAAGGAAATCTACAAAGAATCTGTAGCAGCAGAGAAACCAACTTTGGTCGGAAAAAGGCAGGGGAAACGGACTGACAGTGCTACCTCGCGTGCATCAAAGAGATGAGCTGCTTCGTACCTGCGGGTGACAGGCAGGAATGTAATCTCAGTGGGGCTTGGTTGAAATCCTTGGCATTCCCCACTGTTCTTCACTCACAAAACCACTTCTTTTAAAGACATCAACTGCCGTAATTAAAAGAATTACACGGGCTGCTTCATGGCCAGTCAGTATTGCTGCCCCAGCTTCGGCGTACACAAGAGCAGGCAACTCGTTCGACTACACTTCGACACCTGCAACATAAGCCTCATGGATCTACATGGTTAGAAACTTTTCGAAAAGCGTCAATAGCATTTTTACGAAGGGAAAGGGAGTTAGCTCAAACTTTTCCTGCTTACAGTGAAAAGATGGAGTAAAAAAAGGTAGATGGCAGACAAAAGAAAAGCTACTCGTAGATCGCGCTTTAGGGTTAATAGCAAAACTTTACGTACTCAAGCTTTTGCTCCCATACGGTCGATTTTGAAAAATCTCCAAATAAAACTTTTGTTTAGCTATGAGTTTAGGATTTGAAATCCAACAAAAACGCGTAGGTGTCTAAGAGGATATATGTCGTCCTTAAAGGCAGCACCCACACTCAGAACGCCTCCTGAGTTCTGGATGGATTCCGAATAACGAATTCAGATTGCGTTAAGGTTCAAATTTCTAGGCTCAGAACTCACTCCTGACCGAGAAATTCGCTCCGGAAAACTCGTCCACGGTTTCGCTGACGAGTTTTCCATTTCGTCGCGCTCTTTCTGTTGGACTCACCTACCGCCTCATTTGCGAGGACATGGAAAGTTTGTATAACTCTATTCATACCAAATGGTTGTAGCGCTTTAACTAGTGTGGAAAATAAAGTGACAAGACAACTCGTCCCCGCATCATTCGTAACTACTCCACCGAGTACCCAACGTCTCGGCCGTTTTCTCCCCAATGAGCAGGTTACCGGTGCTATCACTTTGGTTTTCAGCTATTTAGCCACCGAGGTTTCTTAAACTGCCTGAACCACAATATCCGTTTTTGGAGTGGGTGCTACCTTTAATAACCCTCGATTGTAAACTTTGAAGCGACTTCAATAATGCGAGTCAACGTGCTGCAAAACTGTGATTACCTGCTCATCCCGTTACTTGCCATGGAGAAATGTAAGAAGTTATGAAAGGTGGGCCCCTTATCCCCACTCTTAGTGAAACATGACTAAAACTTCTTGAGTTCCCACTGGTTTAGGCTTCGAGAAAAACTCTACGAGAAGCTTGAAGTATTACGTGGCTTGTCCCTTTTTCCGATTACAAGTGTGATAAAATTTACGGCGCTCTTCTTCGTGCACTTTGGAGGCTGATACGAGCCATGACGTCTACTGCACAGGCGAAGCCGTGCCAGGCAACGGACTCGACAACGGCTGTTCCGCAGACCACGGTTGCATCGGCTGCTATTCTTCGCTCCGATCACGTATATCAAATGTTTTCCGCATAAGCATAGTGACTGTATGGGGGTATGACGCGGAAACTGAAATTAGTTCGGGAAAACTAATCGAAAACAACTGGCTTCCTGCTAGAACGCACTCGAAATGAGCACTTGCGTTTTTCCCTCATCTGCTAGCAGTTTTCTTGTTTTTGTACTCACTTAGTATCAAATACGAAAACTTGGTCAAAAAGTGTTTGTATCTTCTTGACTGTGTTGTTCCTAACCTGGTACCCTTGAAGATATGGCGCTGCGTTCATCACTTTTTTATCCAAATGCGCTAATGCGCCCTTAGGTTGGTACGCAGCCTATCATTCCTGAATTGCACTGCTTTCGGCGTGAAGCAGTTAGTTTGCACAGTTTTCTCACAGCAAATGCAGTGGGCGGGACGTGATTGTAGAGTGCAGACGATGTGCAGCGTTGGCAGTCGAGTTTCAGATGAAGCGTCGGGCACAAAGTTTCTGTTAGAATCGGGCTTATTTCCGGTGATCTGGTTCCCTTATTTGCCTATTTCTTAATGCGCAAGAAAAGCCCGACCATAACATGCAAAAAGCTTGATAATGTACCGTCGGATAACAATTCAAATGCTTGTCGGTTAAATGGGGACTGCCTGTGCGCGGGCACCGTCTACATACCGTAAAACCTCTAACTGAACGCCACCTCTATTTGACGCCACCTCCAATAGACCGCCACCTCGACGGAGGAGTTGAAAAACACAGCGCCACCCTCTAATTGAACGTCACCTCCAGTATACCGCCACTCTCAAGAATTCTTTGCTTTGGCTATAAGTACCACTATGCGAAAGCGAGGTATACTGCAGAAATGTCGCTTTGGCACTACCAAATCTTCTCGCTTTTTTCACTCTTTTACTTTTAGAACTAAAAAGCTAACAGAAGTCAATTCATGTTGAAGTTGTTCTTTTTAGATCTACTCTAAGTTAAAATCAGCTATTTGTTTTCCTCAAAACTGATAGTTGCTACGTGCCAATAACTTCCACATAAAATTTCTAATCTCATTACTTCATTTGTCCTCAAAAATAACCATACCACAAAACGCTTAGTAGGGAACTGTTTTGCTTGACAGTAATCAAGGAAGGATGGGATTGGCATAACTGAGGCAGAGATATACCGACAAAACCAGAGAGAATAAACTGCTGAAATTCTTCCAGCATGTACCGATGAGGTCATTTCTAGCTTTAACTGGAACCTAATTAAAATAATCACGATTCTCTTCAGCTAAAAGAACTTCGTTCTATGAAAATTTCAGGGGAAAATTTTTTTATACAACAAGGCAGTAATAGTTCTAGTAGGAAAACTTACCAAGGTTTTGCTGGTAGGTTTTTCTAGTAGAACTATTACTACCTTATTGTATAACCCTACCATAGTATCAGCCTTGAAAGCTTTCTCATTTCGCAGAAAGAGCGTCATCAAGAATTAGTCAGCTACCACTAAGAGCTAGAACGCCACTGAGAACAAAAGTCAAAAGAAGGCTTTGAAAGAAGCAAATGAAGGTGCAGCTTTCTCCACACTATCTACGCGCTCGTGACAATGCATTCGTACAAAAATGATAGCCTAATCCTATGCATGATTGTTAGGTTGGATCTCGGTTCCTTAGGTTCCTGACGTGTACTAGCTTTTATTGGCAGAGATTTCATTTTTGACAACGTTTTTTTCTCCATATGAGCAGGTGCTCGAGGACGCTTTTATGGTATATTAACGAAGAAGGCCTTTCTGATACAAGAAAAACCAGTAGAATATTGGTGGTACACTGTCTTTGAAGGTAGTGTACCACGAAATCTGAGTTTATGCACATTTGTTACCAATCGACGCCCCTTGGTCCCTTCTATCCAGTGCAGAGGTTTCACCGAAAAGCTTCTAACCGTTTTTGAGAAAAATTGCGGAACAATGTCTTGTCTTAGAGTTGATGTACGAGTTAACATACCGGAATGATCTGTCAAGGCAGAATAAATGAATGGTTATTGCCTTAGTAGATCTGTTTTTACATGTTTTTGTTCAGCTTCACTCGTACATAGCTTCAGAAACGTGGCGCTGTTCCGCGATTTTTCTCGAAAACGGCTGGAAAATTTCTCTTCAAAATTCTGCGATGGAGACAAGGGACCAAAAGGCGTCAGTTGGTAATAAATGTGCAGAAACTTAGATTTCGTGGTACACTGCCTTTAAATGATGGAATCCACACCGATGGAAGTGAGCGCAAAACGAGAAGAAACTGCGAAGAAAATACAGATATAGAGGACGGTTGTTCTTCGTGAGTATTTAGGATTTGACACTAAAAAACCTGAGTGATCCTCTTTATCTTCAAAATTCCGACTTAAGCTTCAACATTGCAGCTACTGAATGCCAACTTTGTTTAATTAATTTCATCACATGTTGCACTCCATTCATTACGTTTTCTTAAATTATAATCGTCAGCTTCTCTACACCAATAAAGTTTGCCTACTCGAAAATTCTGTGCAGCTAGTCGAAAAATAGACCGCCACTTTCTATTTGAACGCCACCTCTAATAGACAGCCTCCTTGCCGGAGGGGTTGAAAAATAGAGCGCCATGGCGGTCATTAGAGGTTTTACGGTATATGGTTTTATGTTTGAGGTGTGGGGAGGAGTACATAGGTGAAACGGGACGTCCCTTGAGTGTGCGTATCAAAGAACATCTTGATGGTAGAGACAAGGCACGCGTGTCTACTCCTCTAGGTGCCCATAAGATCCGGAGTCAGACAGGGGAAAACTTTGATATAAAGGTAAAGATACTCGCGCATGAACAGAAAATCCCATCTCGGAAAACACTGGAAACGTTTTGGATTCATAGAATGAACTCTGGAATGAACCAAAAGAAGAATGCATTGCTATCACGCGGGAGCTCGCACCCTATCTTGGCCACATCTTCTAACCATATAGAGCAGTTCAGTTACTAGTCATTGCGAACAGTGTGCGGCCGCTAACGCTATAATCGCCAGCAACATCGGCGATCCAAAAAGTTGAGTGGGTCGTATAGTGCTGTTCGTCGAAAGAAGGTTAAACGAACCCCGTAAGTTGCTGCGACGTTTGACCGCATAGGTATCTCGAGTATAGCTTAACAAAGAAGAGCATTGAATTTACCGTCGATTCACCCAGATAGTACCTCATTCAACGCGGTTTCGTGCAATTACATCCCAGCTGCGGCACGGCGGTTTGCGTCGTAACTCGTCCACTCCTAATGCTAAAAGGTCAGAGGTGGACGAGTTCCGACGCAACTCACTGTGCCGCAGCTGGTACGCAATTGCACAAAATCGCTCCAAACGAGGCACTATCTAGGTGAATCGACGGTGTATGCTTTAGAAAGAAGTCGAACAACAAACACAAAAAGGCCCTTCCCTGTAGGTGTATTTTTAGTGAGTAAAGGCACATGGGTCTTCTGCATACTAAGCATGCGAGGAACCTTGCCTAGACTAATTAGGATGGTGTCTGGCTGTAGTGTAAATATTTTTAGTGTTAAACGTTATCTGCATTTCTGTACGGAAATCACATATAATGCTTGTCGCGGACTCTGAGCCCGGTTGCGTCGTCTGAAACTGTGGATCTCTACACTGTACCACCTGCATTATCGATAGATCTTGCACTGGTCATGCGCCCACGCGGAAAGCAGTAGTCTGGTGTTGCACTGGTTCTCGAACTCCACTGTACTTTCTCCGTTAGTGCGGGTAGATCAAGCAGAACAAAAGCTTCTGCTCAGAAGTCTTCCCCATCAACGCCTACAACTTCCACACGAAAACTAAGCCTTTATCTGCTTATAGTAGTTCGGCCGTGCTAAGCTGCGTTGCTATGAGGCCAACAGCAGAAGGAGCTCTTCCGCTCACTCATCACTGAAGCTTCGACAGTCATAGTTTCTGTGCCAAGCACTCTTCACTTTACTAAGAACCATTAACTTACAGAATGTGGATTTGTTACAGCGGTAAGCTGAACTATGGTTTTCACAATCATTTTGCTTCACGCACACCTAAAAAGCTAAAGAAAACACTCTGATAGTGAACTGAAACTAGTAGGAATGCAGTAGGCGAGAAGACTTCCTGCAGCACATTGTAACCTTCTTCTGATTGACGGTCCGCACTTCACATCTACTTGCCGCGACGTCATAACCCGTCACATCTTTTATAAAACTAAAGTCACAAAAGAGTAGTGTTTACCACTCTTTACATTATAGAAGGTTGACAGTGGATAGTCTCCTTATCATAACTCAAATACACTGAGCAGTTTTAGTGCAAGCAAAGGGAAATGCTAAGTGTGAGTACAGAGGTATTGAACAAGCAGGAGGAAATTCTAAACTTAAATAACATTAGGTACTTTCTAAGCCATTTTAGAGGACGATTTCGACTGGTAATCATTCTTTACCTGGTAGCTGCCTTAATTTTTTTTACTCTTTGACCCGGACGGCATGTGCCACTAGACGTTTTCGTGAAGGAGTTGATGTTCCTACTCTGCTGGAAGGTGTCAGATAGCTGCTTAAATTTTTCTTAACTTTGAAACTATCCTGCGAGGTTTTCTAACATGAGCGCAGACCGGCCACCGATTCATTTCAAACTGTGGGGGGTGGGATCCACATTCACTTTAAATTAGCGCGATATTTCGGACGAATTTATGCGAATAAGGGCGAATAAGCGTCCTGGCTCGGCGTCGAGTAAAAGTCTCGCATAAGTGAGTCTAAAGCTATTATACACTGAAGTTAGCTCGTCCACGCTACGATGACATGCCCACCATGCACAGTGCCACTCATCCAGAAAGTGGGCGGTGCCGGTTGGTCATGGCGCACGGGTGACGACAGAAACGACGAACATGGCGAAAAACACGCATGAAAATAAAAAAAAAAACACGCCGCGAGATCAACCAGCCATCATCCATGCGCCATGGCCAACCGGCACCGCCCACTTTCTGGATAAGAGACCTTGTGTGCAATCGCACCAACTGCCACCTTGTGTCGGCTCCACTGTATCAGGGACCCCTTTGACAATTTCCTGAGAGCTGTCCAAATTGATATATCGTACGAGCTTTAGAGACGTTGCGGACCCAAGTTTTTGTGAGCGACCACTATATTTCGACGGTTCGCTCAGTTAATTATTTAGAGGCTCAGCCTTGAGGCCAAGCATATCTTTTTTTCCGAGGCGAAAAGTTGTTTTGAGTTGTTTCACTTTCGGCAAACGTGAAATTTACAGAGCTAGTAGTTCAGCTCCCAACGTCTCACCCGTTTTCTCGAGATCGATTCACCTTAAAGGGAGAACATAACTTAATCGTAGTGACTAGGCCGACCTAGATGAGATGCATACAGTTCAGTGCAGCTTTGTACGCTGATTTCGAATCTGCTTTGAAAATCCGCGAAATAATCGTAAATTCCTTAGAAAACGCAGTTCTCGTCAGGAAAGCTTACCTTGAGCAGTAAAATACAGGCAATTTTATGAATCTCAACGTCTGCAAGCTTACCAACTCAAAACCCACTCTTTTGGTACCAAGTACTAACTCTCACACAGCTCAAGAATAGCGAATGTACTAACAGAGCCAACGAGCTGAAAGCGAACTTCTTTCAAAGCTGCAAAAAAAGCCCTCGCTCAAACGCTCACATTTCGAACGTCTGGCCATATCTTTTCCACCGCTATTTCCGCCTCATCCGATCCGTCGAAACACGGCGTTCCCCCTTTTTCGGTCACCCTGACTGCGATTATTAAGGGCCGCGACTCCCTTGTCCGACTGCTGCATCGATTTCGCTCTCAGCAGCCGTCGCTGACCGCCCGCACTATTTCTACAAAAAGTCGCTCAGCGTTCTCTGCACCTGAAGAAATTTGCTTCTTGAGCAATCATTTAATGAAATTGAGGCGATTTCGCTCTTGTGATAGCCGAGTTCCGAGTGCTAGATAATGGTGCTAATGGTGCTGTGTGGCATTAAAAGTTACAAAGGCAACGGCTTTTACCTTCTACATAAGAGGTTCGAAGTCGTTAATTGTTAAAGGCAGCATCTATGCTAAAAACAGATTTAGAGCTTCAGAGGTTTTATGAATCCTCAGCGATTTTCTCCTTCAGGAATGATTTTTGAGCCGAGAAATTTGAAACTCAACTATTTTCTGAGCTTGTCTTTCAGAATCCATCGAGAACTCAGGAAGCGTTCAGAGCGTGAGTGCTGCCTTTAACTGGCTAAATAACTTTCGGCTGACTAGTGCAACATCAGTACATACTTTCCGCTTATGCTTAATGCCGGTGCACCCAGAAGATTAAGCGAACATTTACTTGAGGTAATGCCATTATCCAGATGCTCCTTAAGCTTCGCAAATGATAATTTCTGAAGCAACTTTGCGTATTTACTCGTTGTATTGTGCCTTAATGTAAAAAATGAGGAAACTATGGAAATGTTTCACTTGTCTACTCCCGATATTTCTTGCAATTAAAGTCTATTAGTTGGTGAAACGATAGTTAAGAGAACTTTGATCGTTCTCTAAATGGTGACTCAGTTGCAAAGAAATAGATTGGCGAAGTGCGAAAGCGCTAACTTCTCGAAAAAGGAAATTTCAAAAATCCGAGCGCATTACGTCAGATAAGTCGTTCAGTTTTACACCAGATTTGATTTCAAAACTGGGGCACTCTCTAAATTTTAGAAGAAGCCAAGTTTGAGCTTAAAAAGTCTTGCGTGTGAGTATGCTATTTACCTGCTTTCTGACAAACTCGAAGTAAAACAAGGTGATTTTCTAAACTGAAGAATTGCGCCTTCGCTCCTTGATTTTTTTAGGTGCTGACCGCCTAAATCTTGGTGATCTCTTCCCCTTTCGCTTGGCCAACGTGGTGCACCTTCTGGTGAAGCAGCATCTGATAGTGAGAGAACTGCTCAGGCTAGAGTTGACAATTACATCTTGAGTGGAGCGTATTTAAACGTGGCAAGGAGCATGAAACATTTTTTAAAAATTTAATATCAAGATGGTATCAGTGAGTAGCACAGTGCATAGCAAGAAAATCTGAAGAAAATTCAATACCATTCTAGCCTTATAAAGCTTTGTAGCCATTATACGTTATGATCTACGCTTCTGTACTGTTTTCTCGCACATCTGTCTTGCTAAAGAATTTATCAGCCCTTTTACTTCGGATGCAGGTCCATACTAGGAATGAGTTAAGATCCAAATTTCCCAATCGAAAGTTGAGCAGTTTTATTCCTTTGAGATCTCATCGACTTCAGCTTCTATCTTAGGCTAACAATACGCAGAATGTGCCTCTGCTTCGAAAACACTGTACAGAAGTTGGGTAAATCCTGTGGTCTTCTCAGACTTTGACTGATTCTGATTCCGAAGCTTTGGAGGATACCTGAAATTCAACATTTCCGCTCACCTCTGGTCCATAATGACCCCACTTCCCTACTCATGGACAAGCTTATCTGATGACTGGCGCTCAAACTCACATATACTATAAATCCAATGCGCAGTAGCATAACTTACAACATAGCATTTACCTCTCTTGTATAGTTTACCGAGTTCACTGAAATTCTGATCGAGAGCTCGTTTTGCCTTGTGATTGCCAAAAAATTTCAGTTCAGAGAGTGAGGGTTTCGTCAGAGCAGGACGCTAGATGTATGCGCTTGTAATAGTAATAACTTTAACTAACTGATATTACAATGGTGTTATTTTAAACTAGTTGACTCCACTAGTAAGTGTAATTAATATTTCGATGTTTCAGTAGAGTGTTTCATTCCTTATATTCCTCTCTTTTTTCTTTAACAAACATTTTATTTTCTTTGGCCTAGAGGACTCCCTTTAAGCATCTTTACCTTTCTTTCAAAATTTTTTCCGAATGTGTTTTGTTAGTTCCATTAATGGTGCAATTTGAAACTTGGTTTTTTTGTTTGTTTTTTAAATATTAAGTATATGTATATATATTTACATATTTCTCCATGTTTTATGAACTTCTGCTAGTAAATAAATGGCTAAATAGATAAATATATTCACATAAGTACGAAAGAAGTGATCATAATTATACTGAAATGTGGAGCTGTAATAGAAAATACGGAACATACTGCTCCAATTCGACCAATTTCGTAAATTAACAGGTTTTCCAATAAGGTCTCAAGAACACACGACGCGCTGTTCCACAATGGATTTATAATCTAGTAACTGTAAATTCAAGAACAGATAGTGGGGGTGAGGGTTAGCTGACTGCTTGACATACTTCCTATAGCTGCATTATTAGGCTATAAAATCTACAGCTTTTAGGCACACTTTTCTGGATTTGTTCTCGTACTTTTGAGAAATCACAATGACCACACCTTATCTTCCAAAGTACCAACTCCGCTTCTCAGAGATAAGGCCTGCTCTGGAGTCATGTGAAAATCATGACGCATTTTCATGTACTCTGGCGTACGTACTTCCACCATATCTATACCATTATGTAGATAAATTAATCGAACCAAACGCGCTCACCCTGGTGTGGGGCTTTTACTGTGGCTATGAATCAGTGGGACACAAACAGCTTTATTTCATGTACTTTTAGGCATCCGTTTGCTGGCCAGAATCCATTAAATCTATTGCCCTTGATAACGATATTTCGAGATGAGACTCCGCATCATCTCATGATTTGAGCAGTAGCAAACTAATCGATTTCCTATTAGAGGGAAAATTTACCAGTTTTTGTAGCTCCTCCAAAAATCTTCATTCCCGTCGGACGACATGCATTATTCTACCTTGCGAGAAGACCAGCTAAGTAAGCGCTATTCTGTTACAGTATGAAATCATATTTAGGACAGCTTCTGCCATAAACTAGAAAAGATCTTTGCTAGCGGGTGCCTTTTCTGAAAGGCTGCTAATTATACTACATACAGCTTGTTCTCGAATAAAATTACCGTTTTTCCTCACTTTTTCCGTTGGACGTCGGCTGCGTGAAGCAATCAGTGTATCAGCTTATTTTAGTGTAAAGAGATGAGAACAAAGCATTTATTCAAAAAGTGTCTTCAGCATAAGCAGAAGCCTATTAGAAAATACTCAAGTTTGCAAACTCTTTAAAATAAGCAAAAATCCAAGTTAGCTCCTTCCTTCATTTTCCTTAGTGCAGTTCTTTGCTGAGCTGTTTACCTTTGCAAATGATGTCGTAGTCACTTTCGCACTGTCAAGATACCCCAGAAACAGCTGAAAATTTTTCTCAGTATAAAAAGGAACTGCTGCATTCATGCCTACGACACCGCATTGGGTCATATGGTCGTCGTCAAGGTATTCGGCAACCCAGCAGCACTTTTCTGCACTGGCGGTGCGAGAGTGAACAGGCAGGAATCTCCCCTCCTCCTGACTTCCCCAGAACAGGTCCGAGAATTGTTAAAGTAACCTGGAGGGTCAGGAAATTGAAAAGTGGACAAGTTCTAAAAACACCTTTAGCAGGAAGCAATCTTTGTCTCAGCGACTTCGAGTTCGGTGTATTTTTGTTGGATCTCTCTGCGAATGCCCTATATAGTCTCGTCTTCACTTAAATAACCTCTTAAGTGCTGCTGTTGATTGTGGGAATAAAAGCACTTTCTTTTTTGTGAGAAGGGGAAAACCAGTCAGGTAATGATGTAAAGAGGAATACTGCGTTTTTTTTTACCAAAGAAGGATTTTTAGCATTTCCTCCTATATTTTGCTTGAAGTAACGCATTCGCAGAGTTGCGCTTTTTAAAATGCGCCAAGTGCATATTGCTCACACTAGTTCACCTTTTACCCCTTTTTTACCCTAATCTTTGTGCCCTTCGCCAACAGCAGTCTTTCTGCTGGTCTCTCGGATACATCAAGGTTGGAAGCGGCAGGTAGACTCACTTACTCAGTTCCCGACATGTGCTGCTATGAGCAACTGCCAAGATTTTATGCGTTGCTGGAGCATCGTCAGCGCTTGTTCGCACTTGCATCTCATTAGCAAGGTGCTCCACTGGCTGGAAAAATTCATTTCCCACTACTAAGTCCTCCTCAAAAACTGATCGTTGACGACGTAGTCCCTACGAATCCAGTGAGTGATTTTCCGAGCTACTTCCGAACACAGTTTCGAGAAGAGCCACTATCTCCTACTGTTTTTTCAGTACTGTTGCGCCCTGCTCATTAGGATGCTGCAGCTTTAGCAGGTCGTTCATGCAATTGCTCTTTATGTTTGTTTTACTATCTTTATTTTCACTGCACTTTGCACAGCGCGATTACTCGAAGCGAGCCAGACAAGGTACTGCATTGGCTGGCATCATTAGAGATCGCGCCAACTATTTTTTTTTCATGATCCTGGCAAGTAAAAACATCAACAAAGCAAAGCTGGCGTGGTTAGTACGTGAGCGCATTTGCACGCTCTGATCGAAGCGCGCTCAGCTCGTGACCGCACTTTTGGCTTCCACTGGTCTTTTTCTAGAACTGCCCACATTGATAGCACCAGTTCCATCGTGGCTCACCTGCACCAGCTCGCTTCTTTTCCACTCGTTTACTGGTCACTTCTTGCATCTCGAACACAGACGAGTCTCTGCAAACATGGCTCTGAACGGCTACTACTCAAAACTTTAGTGCTGATAGCCGTAATGCCGTCTTTACTCGTAGATGTAGGACTTGTCAGTAGCACCAGCTGCCGTCTGGTTTTTTATTATTGTAGTTTAGGGTTATACCTCTCTTCCTAGTTACTGATTTTGCATTGCTATTAGTGCTTCCGCTCAGCTGTGGTACTATATGCTACGAACAGCGTCACTACTAGGAATACGACGTGCATGGACAGCTCACAAGTCTATGACAGAACCTGGTGGCATTTAGGCTCGAAGAGCTCAAAGCTAGTATAGTTATCGTAGATGGAACTTCTCTCTTTTACGCTTTAGGCAAAATTTACGGCTATTGCTATAACAACATGAAGACGCTTCCATCCTCTATCGGACTCAACGTTGAATCATGCATAGACAGTACAAGCCTTTTTACCCCTCTATCTCCAAATTTTAAAGAGATTCGCGAGGGTAGAGACGAAGTAGAACAAGTAGAAATGAGACCACCGCCATTCTATAAGTAACAACCCTGCTGGGAATATAGTGTTTTTCAAAAATATTTAGACACTTTTAGTTTGCGCCACCATCGGATGCTCTGCGTCTTCTCCCGCGCTTTCCTCTGGACTCTCCTATTGCGCACTGTATTTCGCTATGCTCTGGCCAATTCTTGCAATGGTTGCACAGACTGAAAGCGTCTAAATATTTTTGAAAACGACTATACTATACAAATAGGCGCTTGTCTGAGTGGAGTTCTAAGCTCAGCGACGTTCCTGCTCTAGAGTTCAAATGAAATGGAGCAATTTTCTGCAAGTATTTCTGAGCATAGTAGGTTTGTTTCAAGTAAAGTTTGCAATTGAAAATGGACTTACAGTTTTCATATTTTTGCTATATACTCAGTCTACCAGTAGCACCTAAATTTTAATTCATTTGCAAAAATGAAGCTGCTATATTTTTTCGAAAAATTTTCGACGTTCCAACAATCGCATTTTTTCGATTCAGAGTTTTACAGAAGAAGCTCCAGCTTAATGTTGTCCTAGCATGGTAAGACTCGATGCTGACAAAAAATCGAGAACATCGAGAAGGACCGCTTATTAAACAGACTATTCTGCTTACATCCTTACTGAGGAAATGCAGTTAAGATAGCATTAATACTAGTAGAATACTGAATTTCTTCTGAGTGAAATAATATAAACCAAATTTGGTTCTGTGAACAGAGAAGCTTGTTCTTACCAGTATCGCTCTCTTTTAAAAGTAACACTATATCCCACCCTGACCACCACCAACCTTACTTCTATTTCCAGTAGTGGTTGGTTTTCCATGCGTCACATGAGAATCACACACACGCAAAATACATTTGCATGCACTTTTAGTGTTTGCCCACATGTATAAGCCATGCTCCCAACATTTCGTAACACTTTTTCCAGCCACGTTAATCAGTGAAAACCGTTTAAAAACTGACTTAATCAAAACAAAAAATTTATGAATCTGTGCCGAGATTCAGTGAAAGTCGAGCATGGCGACGTTTAAAGACTATTATACAACATTAATAGAATGATTATTCAAGCAGTGTGAGCTTCCTCTTAAAGACATCGTTTCATCGTAACTTAGTTGTTGAGCTTTTCTAGTAGATGAACCGGCACTGGCCTGCACTACAACGCTACCACAGTAGTAGGTGAAAAAAGATGCTAGTTTAAAAACAACTTTAAGGTTGACGAATCGCCCATGTGGTGTTTCTTTCAAATCTTCTGAGCATCAGCGAAAGCACATTTATACAGTAGGAATAGCCCAAACCCGATTTTCTGGCTCAATGCAGTTTGATCTATTGTTACTTTTATTAGCACGGAAATCATCCAGTTTAGTTCAAAATGAGCAGGTTTTTGAAGTTTCTGCTTGGTAGACTTGCATAACAGGCCTTGCTGATAGATCCTTAGAGTCACACAGAAAATCTCTGCAGTACACTGTCTTTTACTAAATTTCTGGGAGGTAAATAAAAGAATAGAGCTCTGACTTAGACACTGAAAATGGCGCCGAAATAAAATGCCGGTTAGGGCACTCGGTTAGGGCAAGCGCTGTCTCACACTCACGAATCTCCTTGCTGACACACAGTCGAGCAGACCCAGATCTTACTGCGAACAACAACCTTCGACCTTTGCGTATCTAAAAGTGACGTCATCACGCAGACTGCATGTCAGACAGCTATTATCGGACACGAGTTATTTTTGCCGAAAAAAAGCACTAATCGGGCAAAATACTTTTCGCAATAAAATATGTTTACGGCAGAACGGTGTTATGTGATTCTGATATTCCGACGGTTTTCTGTCCTTTGGAACTTATGTTTTTACACCTTTAGAGGCGGCTATGTATAACTCTGCTCTCTCCTTATAGTTAGTCGGCTTTTTTCGTTCTTTATTCTCTGCTGAGTGTGATAGTTGCTGTTGTTATCTCCCTGAAACGTACAAGAGATTATTCGGGAAGCAAAATTTTTAATTTCCCACCTCGACTGCTTTCACGATCCCTGTTTCTCTGGGGGGCTCCTCATTTCCACTGTTTCTTAGAGAAGCCCGATGAGAGGTGATTCTGCTGCGCTAGTGTTCGCTGGATGCTTCACGTCTGTTATTTCAGTTCATTTCATCTGTTCGGCTATTTTAGGTAGTTACCGTTGTCGCTCCACGTTTTCTCCTTGCGACTATTTCTGCCCACCCCCGCGGCTGGTACTACTCTCTTTTTTACCCTTTGGGCACTCGTTCTTTCTTGTCTTTGCCCTCAGGAAGTTTTGTGCACCCGTATCTAGGTGGAATGGTAAGTGTGGTCGTCTTTAGACCACTAGGTTGGCTTGGAACTTTTACAAACTTCTTCGCGCAAATCTCGCAACTTCTGAGAATTGCTGAGGAAAATCTATGCAGTTCACACTGACTGATGAACTCAAGAGTGCAGCGGTCAATGCTTCGTTTTCGGAACAAAACTAAATAAAATTTCAAATTATACGGCAATTTCCACTTATTGCTAAGTGCACGTGTTTACATTTTTCAATGCAATCAGCTAGTACGAGGAAGTGGGGGTGGGTGGAAACCGATACTCAGGTAGGGAAATTTTGAGCTACTTAGGCTGAGGCAGAGAGCACCAACAGTTTACAAAAGTTTTTGCAGAAGTAGTATTGCAGTGTTGGGGTTAGCCGCACTGTGAGGTTTGTCCGAACTCTTCATCATCCACTTCCTGGATAGGCCCTTTTGCTGTTCCAAGACCGGCCCACTTTCAGATTCCTTCGAATGCTCCATTCTAGTACATTTTCGAAAAGGCTATAGGAAAATAATTGCAATTTTTCCAATCATTCGTGTGTAATAACCTCTCATTCAACGTTTCCGGTCACTTTTTTAGTGTCAAACGGAAAATCTGCGCTTATATCGCGAAAATCGGATAACTTATACTGCGGAATACAGATGTTTTCTTCCTTGAGCCCCTAGTCTTGGTTAGCCAAACACTTTTTTTTATTTAGGTGACGTTTCGGCGGTTTCGCCTTTTCCAGAACCTGTAACAGATAGAGAGATAGATCTTACGCTCAAAGGACACTCAAAGGCTTTGAAGAACTGCAAGAGGTTATGCATCGCCTATAGCGCCCGCCTTCCTAAAGATGGTAACAGTATAATTGAGATCATATTTGGGAAGATCGTTTCGGCATTTACTTTTCTTATGGTCATGATGGTTTTAGCGCTTACAGGAGTTTTTCAAATGAAAGGCGTGCTAAGTGCAGCTCCAGAAATGCCTACATATCTTACGCGGCAGCAAATCAGTAAGGGTCGGATCTAGCAGGTGCTTTGTAACCGCGAGGCTTTACTGCGAGTACGTAACGAAAGAAAGAAATTCAGAAAGAGCTCAGGTATTCCAGAAAGTGCGATTTTTCTAAATGTTCAACGACTCTCGCATAGATCTAGTAGTAATAAAGTTCTTCGAACCGTTGGGACACTCCTTGCATACAGATGAGTGAAGTTCTCCTCGACCAGGGATCTGCTAACATAAGTGGAAAGATAGTGCCAGGATATCTACTGGGCGCAAGCAATGGCCCTTTCGACAAAAGTGGGGGAACGAACGTTTTTGTTTGCTAAGTGTTTAGGCTTGACGAATGTACGGCAATTCCGTTTCAGAACTACAAAAAATGGAGCAGTCTTACAGAAGGAAAGAGTTCCGATGAGAAGCTTCTGTACATGAGCCACTGAGCAGTAAAAATTTATGCGTTCACACATTGAAGTTTCAGCTCGTTTCCATCTACGGATTGGTATGAACCCGTTCGTTACCACCCCACCCACTTGGTGCACTTTCTCGCTGAGAAAGGAGTCTTGCAACAAACGACCAGAGAATGAGCTGCACTTTTCTTTACCTTCACATAACTTGGAGGAAACGAGACAGGTGCTTCCCCTGTGCGTTTCGAATTGAACTTTGCTGAGCTAGCGTGACTTTTATTTGCATTTGCCGCTCGTCAGCGAAACACTTGTGACCGCCATCTCATTCTTGTCAAGTACAGCTCAGAGTTCTTTTCTCTTCGCAGCAATATCTTCGCTCCACTGCCCTGCGAAGAGATAATTCCATTTTATTTTATATCTTCTGCCAAGAGCCGCTACAACCGTTAAATGGCTTGACTGCCGACAGCGAAATTAACATGATGCCTGAAGTTCACGACTAAACTCCGTCCACATGAGCTACTTATTTATTCTACTTTTAAGTTCTCGCTCTACTTATCTCCTTGCAGCGCATAATCGCCGATGGTGGTTGCTCGATGTGTGGTCGCTGGTCGGCCAAGCGGGTTCGGCGCGGAATCGTCGAGAAGCGGGGGGGGTGGGGCGTAGACGCGACGGCGCCAGTCGGCGCGACCCCCGACGTCGCCCTCTCCGCCGCTGACCTTTTTCCGCTTTGGACGGATACTGGCGATATCGCGCGACTCCCAAAGAGGAATCGTATTCTCTGTTGCACTGATAGAGCACCGCGAATCTTGTCAGGCCTCATCTGGTCACCTGTAGCTTCATTTATGAACTCATGGGCTCGCTGCCCACTTGAACCTCATTGAAATCCCGCAGAAATCGTCATTGCTCGACACATTTTCCCTTCATTCCAGAGAGAGAAAGATTTTGAAATTCACTATAATTTACTCACTGGAACAGCAACCACTAGCACTGACCTCTGTTTATATGTACAGGAATTTCAACGAGTAAAGCCACAACATTGCTCATATCATATAAATCTGAAATCATGTTTGCGCATTTCGGACATCTCTATAAATTTTCTACTAGCTATGATCCGATCACAAGCTATCTATAGGCAGCTGAAACACGTGGGTTTATTGTTTGATTGCATACATAGAAAATTCAGCGACGTCTGTTTATTAGAAACTTTAGAAAAAAATTGTATACACACCATCTTTTTGAAACTAATAACCTTCTCATACGTAAAGCTAAACTTTGTCCTTTTTTGTACAGTGAGATTATAGATTTGTAGTTCACATTTTTCATATTTGGTAGGAATTTCTAAATGCAAGATGGTGAACACTCAAACGCTCGTCTCAAATGTTTAGCTCCTAGTCGTACCTGTTTTTGCGATAATAAATGCATGCTTGTCATTAATGCTCTAACGAGAGGATCCACCGAAAGAGGATGGTTAAGCTTGTTTGGAAATCAGCGCTTGATGTTCTAGCACTTCATTTGCATAATAAAATTCATCTTTGCTTGTTAGTAAAAGGGGTCATACCGAAAAAATATTTTACAAGCTGCGGCGCTCTTTGTGCACTTTAATCATAGGCATAGATCTTCGAAAATCACTCCGTTCTTCCATCAGAAAACGAGTTTTCGGCCGATTCTACGCTGGCGACACAGTGTTGATAACCACTATGTCAACAGGTTGCTCTGATGAAGGTAGTCTCGTTTGGATCAGAGATTTTGACTCTGACGACCTTCCCACTCTATTTTTAGTATTCAAGGTTGCCTCCTCCTCAATTGTTTGAGTGAATTAGATGGAGTAGACTCAATACGGCGATCCATAGCATCTTCCCTTTATTTTAATTGGAAACTTAAGCAGCAAAGCACCAGACATTTTCAGAGCACACGTTATTTCTTCGGCCTGCAAAATTCTTCGCACCCTGGACTATCTAATTGCTCGATCGCAAAATAACTGCTATATACTTCTTGTTCTTAAACGATGAAAAAGTACAGCTCTGGGTTGCAGTACTACTTCTTTTTGCATTGACATCTTGTGAAGCAAGCGCTTCTATAGTAAACCTTTTTTGTAGAGGTTAAGGAAAAGTCGGTTGCCCGGCTGATTATCGCCTAGAAATGTACGACAGAAACTTCTAAAAGAAAAGAACATTCGTTCGCAAATCTCGGCGCAATTTTGGCTGTAAATTTGATCTTCTAATCCATTAGATATATAGCCAATGAGAGAAAATGGTCGTAGGATTGAAGAATTTTCTATTCAAAACATAAATAACTACCAAAAGTCCCGTTTTTCTGATTAGGTATCAATTCATCAAGTTCGACAAAAAACCATGTTCAAATTTTCCCTGCGCTTTAATCTACTTTGTGGCTTTATTTTGAAACAGTTCCGGAAGTTGATAACCTCGAAAGCAAAACCCATAAACCTCTAAATAGTACGAGGAGCGTTTTGTTAGTAACTACTGCTACCGCAACCGTAAGAAGCTCGAAAACCTCTAGGAAGCTTAGTGAATTGTGCATGAATTATCAGCAAGTGCTGCGTCCCCGATACTTGACTTTGCAGCGGGACACGTGGACAAAACGGCGAAGCAGCAGAGAACGGAGATTTTTAGAGCTTTCTTCAAATTTACATAGAAAGAAATGCACTTTGCATCAGGTAGCAGGTCTCTCTCCGCGCAGTGCAGTCCTGCTTTGCAAGCGTAGCTGCGCAAATATTTGCGCTTTTGGCAGTTATAAAAATAATTCAATGTTAACACTACTATTTGCGCTATTTTTTGAATTAGTTGACGTTTTGCCAGGAAACGACTTCGCGATTTCATCATACGATCACCTGTTTGAATCGGTAACGGTTCCGTTCACAGTGAAACAAAAAAAGACGAATAAAAGGCAGAAAACCTGTTTCGACTATGTGATCAGTCTTATATCGTCTAGAGACCTTCATTCTAATTGTCTTAGTTTCTAAATTGAAATTATTTCATTGTGCACTTCGTTCACTCAAGCTTACACCTAGGCTCGAGGAGTCTTGGTAAAATTTGGATGTGAGACTTTATTCACAGAAAGCTGTTATCGCTAATAGAATCAGCATATAACCGCAACTGTTGTCCGTAAGGTACTATATTATTGCTTCTCAGGGTCTGGTTTGCTCAAAATGACCAGAGGATGCAGGATCCTCTAGATGCAACCGCTTTTTATGCATCTGAGCGCTTCTGTTTATGATGTTTAGAAAGCCTCGAAAATAACATGCGTACCTGTACGGATGCTTGAGACTGAAGCAGAAAAGTGTGTTCTCGTTTGTTAAAGTTTCCTGACTGAAGCTTAAGGTATACAGACATTTTAACAAAATTGCGACCACTCGCTGTCCGCAGTATAAGAGGTTTAGCGTTAGCAATGAATATTTGGCGACATAGCGTCGATATTTGGCTAAGTAGATGAGTGGTCTGCTACAGTTTGCAAAATTAAATGCTAGAGTACCGAAACCCCGTTTTTCATCCTTCAAGGCAGCGTTCACCAGAATTTTGCTTTATTTAGCTTTTCCGGGGGTTCGTTCTACAATCCGCTGTAATAGTAATTGAGAAAACGTGCAGTAGAAAACCCAAAAATGAATCCATTGTGTGCAAAAACAATGAACCAGCACATAACGGCAAAATAACATTCGAATGGCGACAAGATAGTCGCAGCTTAGTCCCTGGACCCCAGGAAATTCCTGAACCGAATTTGACTTCTTGCACACCGCTTTTTGAGGTTGCGCCGGAACTCATCCACGCCTAATTTTTTTTCGCACACGCACAGAATTCTTCCCCCAGTTCCCTGCTTAGTCAAAGCGCGGGAGGTAACTCCATAAAAACTCCTCTAACATAACCTTTCTTCATTCGACGTAGGCGCTATCCCGCAAATCGGCTGAGCCGCGCGCGCGGTCGGCGCTATGTTTCAGCACTAACACTCCGTACGCGCGCAGCCTCGCTCATGAGCGGGACGGCGCCTGCGTCGAATGAACAAAGGGTACGCGATGACTAATTCCAGTCTTCGTTGATTCCTTGTGTGAAAAAATTGACACTGCAAAAATGCCCATTCGGACAAGTTTCGACGTAATCTCCCTTTGATGTCGTACCCTGAGCTACCGTAGTTCTCTTAGCAGGCGATTCTTCCTGGAAGGACATTTTCTGCAGTGCGATCAAGTTCAGCTGAGACTGTTGCTGTAGCTGCAGAAGAGGCCCAACTGGCAGTGGCATTCCCGATTTTTCTTCTGTTTTAGAATCACGACTGTTCTTCACTCATAGGTGGAATACCCTCCAAATTTACGCCGGGGACCTTCACTTTTCCTAGGGC
>KN549489.1:10262-24574 GCA_000797555.1 Oesophagostomum dentatum | reverse complement strand
AAAAAACTAAGCTTATAGTAGAAGCAACTTGATGTTCACACCAAAAGTTTTAAATGCTACTTTTTACAGGACGTCCAAATATTATAACTGAAAATTCAGAAAGCATACTTTTGGAAATTTTAAGTTCTTGTTACTATGACTGTAGCTCCAAAAACTAATGTCAGAGGTCTACAGCCTTATACAGTCGCTTGCTAACCCTCGCTTCCTTGCAGTTTTAGCCGTTTTCGAAGGTGTAGGTAACGCTTTGAAAGGTATATCGGCAGCAACGCACGTGCTTCCAGCAGTCAGTGATCCAAAGAAGGTCTCTTTCGTGCTGAGTATATGCCTAGCTTCTGTCGATACGAGGGCTGTATAGCAGCCTCCATTCCCCCCCCTCCCTGATTCACCGCAGTTATTGATTGAGAGTGAAGTGATTACTTTGAGCCTGATATTTTTGAAACAGAAATTCTAAACTTATGGAGTTTGCTTCTAGTGCGTTACCTACACCGTATGTAGCATATTTTGCTTTGATCGGGAGCATTTTCATTTAGTGTTCTTGACACCAACACAGGATAGAAAACCCTAGCGCAATTGATACGATTAGTACTACAAGATACAATTGGACAGAATCAAAAGCAATAATTGTTTCTCGCTATATACTTGAATAACCGTGAAGAATGTGTACGCAGTGGGAACTAAAGAGATCTTCCAGCATTTTGCTTCGTTTCTGCTGAGGCGCTTGAAAACAGAATTGCATCCCCCCTGCTTCACTTCCGCATTCATGAATTATCTTCTTCTTTGATACAATTCCTTTGGCGTCGAGATCTGTCTGGCTCTATTTTGACCGCCGTTCTATAGTTTCTTTTTTGGTGTCAAAAAGTCCAGCCTTTAACAAGAAGTTTTAAGGTACGATAAGAACGTTCAACATCAAAATCCATATATGTAAGGAAGCATCTTATTATTAGCAGTAAATACGTTCCCCGTAAAAGTTCTTCATTAAGATGAACCAGATCTAACCAGGGGTGGTGCATGCAATCTCTCCGGCAAAGCAGCACGATCTCTTGAGATCAAACAGTGAACGCACTGCTTTTCTGGAGAGATTGGACGATGATCAAACAGTTCTGCTCAAACAGATGCACGAACACTGTGAAGGCATAGCGATTAATCATGCTGTTCAAATTGTTCATACATACCACCCCAGAACCCCTGTGAAATATCACTCATTGCGGAAACATGTCAAACGAACATTCGTACGAATAGTTTTGACCACCACCGTAGCACGTTTAATAGAAAATTCAACGTTGTAGGTTAGATGTGGTGTAGATGTATAACCGACAGTCTTTTATCTTTCGTCGAACTCCCCCGCAATGAATCATGACTGAATCGAACCGCGATGCGTACAAAGCGACAAAAATAATCCCTTTAAAGTGCTATTGCTCAATATATAGGTGAGTTCATCCAACTACCCGAATAGATGGGTTTGAATTCGGAGGTCTGACAGACGGCTGGATGGCTGCCCTGTCTCCGAGAACGTAGTCGAACGACGACTCTATCGACTGCTGAGCTCTCGTTAGTTCTATAGTTGCGGCGCTTTTAAGCTTCATCCGCAGCAGTCGTCGTGTAGCAGTTAATGACAGCAGCTTCTCTCTATTTAGAAACAGTTTTTTTTTACTAAACAGCTTGTTGAGGTATTTCGGCACTTCTTTACAGGCGCACTGCTCCAATTTGGCTTCATTTCCATCACTGGCAACAGGTTTTTTTCGCTGTAGTGGACCGTACTCAGAGTGCAGCACCTGGCTGGGCTTTTGTTCAGCATTTAGATTCACTAGCTTTCTCCAGTGTATGGTGCTCAGTTGTGCCCGGTTGTTTACTATCGAGTGCTGTCGATTAATGGGCGCGCCACGATCAATTCTCCTCTTCCAGCAGTGTCGCAGACGCTCCAGTCGTTCTCTCGGCACGTAGTCGCTGAGCTATCTGGGCTGAGCGGGCCAACGACTAAACACCTGATACGGTTCTTGTCCCAGATTCTCGCTTCCCAGATCGTTTTTCTTATCGCCGCTGTAGTCTCGATTACGACCGCACCGTTCTTTAATCGTTACAAAGTTTTATAAGCGCTCGATTTCGGCAGCGATAAGCATCCTACTGTATGTAATGAGTGGCTATTGTTTGTCTGCATTCTAGCATTAGTTCGAGTGTTCGCCGAAGCTGATTTATACATCGGGGTATCCTAAAGAGCTCTGGTTAGTTCTCCTTTGCCATTAAAAGTGGACATAGCGCAGTCTTTGTCCCAAAAATTTGGTATTGTTTTTACTACTAGGTCGTTAAGAATGAAACGTCCTGCTTCGAGGAAAAACGTTTGGCTTTGGTTATTTCAGAAGAAAAGATGATAGGCGAAGCTATCCAAGGCGACTTAAACATCGCCGAAGAATTCTCTTTCGAACGAATATCTGCATTTGCCCGGAGTTCTGCACAGCGAAGAGCTATCAGCATTCAAAGCGGAAGAGGCAGGATTTTTACGCGATTTTCAAATAGTCATAAAAATGTTACATTAAGTTTACTGCTTCAACTAACTGATTGTTGTTTAGAGTAAAGTTTGAAATACAAAAACCACATTACAACGCATTTCATTCTACCACCACCATGAAAATTTTCAAGCAGACACTATAACATGTATTCGATATACACGTACTGTCCCCCCTAACACTGCAGTATTTTTTAGAGAAAAAATTGGATTGCAGGACTTTTCAACTTATCAGTTACTCTGGTAAAAGTTTTTGTATAAAACTTGTTTTCGGATCTGTTCTTGGAATCAGGTATTCTCTCAAAAGAACAATGTTTCCTTTTCATTATAAAAATAGAGAATGATTTATACTGGTAACAGTTTTGATTCATCGCCTGCTGAAGACTGCTTTAAGAAAAACCGGACATTTCATTCATAACGACCTAATAGATCTTGTGGCAGACTACCTCGTCTTGGCGGCAAAGAATTCATGTTCACATGCTCGGTTCTAGCGTTGTTTCTTGCCAAGGCATGAGATCTTTCACATCATTCCGCCGTGACAGACGTTAGGAAAAAAACTCACGGAAAAGGTGGTATGGAAAGAAAACAAAAAGGTGGTATGGAAAGAAAACCTTGATTTTTCGGATCAGCCTGACCAGTAGCACTATAATGTTCGAACTACATCAAACTGATGCAACCTTACCGTAATCCGCTCAGTGCAACAATTCCTGAGTAGCGTGCACCTTTCGATACGTGTGGTGATTTCCCTGGAGCTACGGGGGTGTAGAGCTGAGTGCTGTCACTTTTGTTTGCCATAATAAGCGAATAAGAGCGGCGAGGTGGTTATTTTGCTTTCGTGCAATTAGTAATTATGCGGGAGTGGGCTTTATTATTATTTCCTTAAGCGTGCTGGCAGCTCATCGGCGATAGAATTCTCTGGAATTTCTCACCTTCGCATGCTTGGTTGTGCTGACTTTAGGCCTACGTCATCATGTAGGGAACAACATGCTAGCTGGTAAACACAATCCGATAAAGTCATACACTCACCTCAGTGACGAATTAAGGGGTTAAAATACGATGTTTTCGACAACTCCGAAACCTAGTTGATACATTTTTGGAATCATCTAGACCGGTTGTATAGTGTGCTTTTTTAGGAATTCAAAGACGAATACGAGATGGGTTTTGCCTTTAAGAACATTTTTTAATGTTTATTTTACCAAAAATAGCCAAAAATGTTATTGTTGCAAATGTCGGCTATTTTTCTCTACGTGCTTCTGAGCATAGCCGAATGATCTTCATTTTCCATAAACGGTGTCAGTTCTCTTTTCTTTTGATCACTGATTATGACTGATATTTATATGAAGCATAAATACCGTAATATTCAAATACTATAAAAATTACGCAGGCATTCCGCTTATCGGATGGTTGATCTCATAGTCACAATCTTTCTGAATGATAGGGTCATTGCCGACGGACTTCCACACGTGACTGCAAGTGAGGTCATGCATGCGAATCTACAGCACTGCTGCACGAATTTTTGCATAGAAATTCAAAATCCGCTGTTATGCAGCGTACATTAGAACATTAGGCATGAACATGTCATCATGCTGCTGCTGATTTTTGAGTTTAGCAAGCTCTCTATCTCTTCTGCTCAGTTTTTTTTTCACAGATGGCATTTGAATACTAGTTTGTGCCCGCAACTTGGGTTTCCAGATTTTTTTTCGCTCTTTAAAGCTTATTTTTCTTACGAGGGAATGGTCCAAAGTGGATCTCTGAACCAGAGAAACTAACCAAAAATATCTGTGCATCTCAAATAGCAGTTACCAGCATGTAGCATCTGCCGAGTCGTTATTTTGAGTGAGTTGGAAATGTGAAAATATGGAAATTTGCACTCACACTTCGGGCCTTAAGGCAGGTGAAAGGAGCTTAAACTCAAGCAGGGGAAAAGGAGGCTGCAGATAGACTAATCCCATGAGATAGGACTATTCCGATTAGTTTAACGCAGAAAAATCGAAAAGGGCGAACTTTTACCTCGAAAGATAGCCATTTATCGAATGACTTTCCGCAGTTGTAGCTTCATCATATGAAGAGCTTGGGAAGAGCTATACTGTGTCATGGTCTAAGAATAGTCTTGCTGTTGTCCGCTGTTCTCGCTCACGGATTCACGTTCTGACCATTCCCTTGTAAATCTTTATGCAGGTTTTTTTAGTGATAAAAGTAACTTCCTTTTATCTCAAGTAATCTTTTCTTTCTTTCGTTTGATTCATCAAATGAAAGTGAATGCTTGATTTTTGCATCCTAGCGCATTTGTCGTGGGCGCCCTTTCAAGACGATACATTTGACCTAGTGTTATGGGGAAAACACGTGCAGCTATTTTTCATGTTAGAATCTTTTTATGCGGAATGGTTGCCATGGAATCATGGAGTGAAAATTGACTTCGTTGCGATGGAATAATAAGTAGGTGACTTCATGATACCAGGCTTAGTTCAGCTTTTTTTTTTTTACAAATAAGCAAGCGAAATTTTTCTAAACTTAGAGCTTCGCCGTTGTTGATCGACAGTCTTTTGAAGGTAGTAATTAGAAGTTAACCTTGCAGTAAGATGCGATTCTATGGTAACACAGCTAGTCGAAACTACCGTGGAAAAAGAGAAGTCATTAGAGATGGGAGAGATACTCTCCCATCTCTAATGACTAGACTAACGCTACATTTCGTGTTAGCACACGATATCATCGATTTCGTCCTCGAGAGCTCATTTTCTCGTTTGATAGTTCTTTTCGTTCTGGAATTTCTGCATTAGTTGTTCGTGGACTAAAATTTTGCTTCGAATACCTTCAGGGCTTGCTAATCGATGCATCTTGGAGATGTTCCCACTTTTCTGATTTTCCATCCTTGCTGAGTTCCCTCTTTTCTAATTTTTCGTCTCCATCTTCATTGTTGCTGCGCTTTTGTTACATGTTGCAGGGGTTTCCGGTGGAGGTTGGTTTAAGCGAGGATGCTTTGTTTCGCAAAAATTCAGAGATTTCGATGTTTTGAAATTTAGTAAAGCAACTCTGAAAGCAAGCAGTTTTTTGAGAGTCGGAATTTGACTCCATCTTTGATCGCGAATAACCAGCTCAGTTGGAAGGTTGGGTAGTTGAGAATGCTTACCGGATGTGAGCCATGCTTAGAATGATGCTCCGGGCGTGAGTGGATCTACATAAAAACGGTGCCTCAAATGTATCCGTGCTCCTGGAACTACACAGCGCTCATGATGTGCAGCAGCTTATTAGCTCCAGTGTAGATATTCCTGGTCATTACTCCAGCAAGTAAAAACAACGTAGATTAGATGCGCACCTTGGACGCACGTCACCTCGAAGAGGGAAAATTTTCCAAGAACTACGCTAACTTCGCGATTTGACATTATTCTGCCGAAGACTTAAAACTTTATAGTAGCTGAACTTTGCATTGTAAACTGTTAAGCCTGGTTGTGCGGCTAGACGGTTGATTACTGCGCCTAAGCCAAACATTTCCAGGGGCTTCTTAGTCACTGTATAAGTAGGAAGCGCTGCTACAGAGGAGGTGCAGTTTTGTTCTTAAGCCGATCTGCGATGACACACTGAACATTCCATAAGTTTCGAATGTCTTTCTCACAACGTTTCCTATTCCTTTTCTGTCATTGACTTCTGTTCATTTTATGCCAAAATGTAACCTAGTAGGACAATGGGTTAGTTAATTAGTTTATTAGGAGGTAAATTTGGCAGATTTTGAGGTTTCTCTGAATGTTTAAAACTTCTGTGATTGCCGCAAATTACAGTTTGTGCGGAGTTTAAAATATACGGCGAGCTGCTTTACCGATGCTGCTCAGCGTATTTCAGTCTTTCAACGACGGCTCGCTGTTGCATTAAAGTCATCGGCTCGCTCTAGGTGAATGATGTGTAGTGTATGCCCAGGGTCAAAGACTGCTGCGACTGCGAGAAGTAGTTTCACAGCAACTTGCGCTCTTGCCTTTATTTCTTGTTATAGTCGATCTATAATAGCAGCAGATATCTAGACTTACAACTGTTACTTTCTTCTCCTCACTCTGCTGGTGTTTGAGCCATCCATGAAGAATACAAAATACATCAACTAGTTTTAATACCTTACGGAGTGTCAGTGAATAAAATTTCCCTTTACCATTTTTGTTCTACGCCTTCATGGCGAACCTTGAAGTTTTTAGGAGCAATGATTGTGTTCTTTCTCGTTTACTTGTACCATAATATTTTGCGAAATTCTCAGTTTCACACGTCTATTAATAACAGATTGGAGACTGCTAGTTTTACGATTGTTGGGACTAAACTCTTTCCTCGTACCAAAGCGTACATTACTATTCGAGAAGAGACTTCTATTGTATCTGAAATCGTTTGCCTTTGAGTTCTGAGTTATTCTGGCTAAAAATCCAACACGCTGCCAGCATTGCCGCCCACCGTATGAACAAGCTGGCAGTATTTTGACGGTGTCACAGACTTTATGTCCTTAAAAGTTGTGATCGTTCAACGCTATGTACTAGAATTATTTAGCGCTGATTTGTGACGTAAATTTTTACGGTCCTAAGTAACTTATGCAAATTCGACTGATGTTTTCTATGCGGATACATGGGTAGTTGTTTTCAGGTCATGGAGTCGTGTCAACTGCGCGTCGACGATCTTCGTCTCCGTTTAGATCAATCGCTGGCAGTATTTCAGAAGACTGCACAGCAAAGAGACAAAGCGCGTTCCCTCCATATTGTGCGTCAGAATAGCGTAGAAGCCATAATCGAAGTAAACAATGTAGGTCATTTTTTACACCTAATTTGTAAAAAAGCTCTGAACCTTGCCATTTTCAGCCTGGCGAACGTGCTCGCTTCGACCGACTTCTGGCCACTTCGCCGTTGAATGTGATTTGCGGCAACGGCGGCGCCGGAGGCTCAGCTGTCGCGTCCAGTCCAGCGGATTCGACTGACTCTGGTGTAGCTGTCTCGCCGCTCTCTTCGCCATTTGGTCACGGAAAGTATTCGCCGTTCGGTCACTACACAGGTCAGTTATTGCAGAACCTTGTAGTTACTTTCTATAGCTTTACAGTTGATTTCGATTACTCAGAATTCATCGTACGGGGCTAAGTCCTCCTAAGTAATCCTAAGTAAGGCTATCAAATTACCACTGGCTTGCAGGAGTTATAAACGTTTGAATAACTTGGATGGCACAGCGGATTGCATTATACAGGGTGCGCATTAATTACCTGCGCAGATGTACTGCAGTACCAAATGGTCATACTGAAACGGATTCGCAAACTATTACAAAAATGGTTTGCTAAGACCTTTGCAAAGACTAAACTGCTAGCATTTGGATTGTCTGCCATATCGATGAAAACCAGACTGAAGAACCTCCTAAGATCAGTTGCCTGTGGCACGCAAGTAGTCTTTCTCCTAAACAATCCTAGTTTCACAGAAAAAAAACAAATTAGACATGTCTAGAATATTCTTTGCAATAGAGCATGCTTGGCTATTTTGACTATTGCGTAACATCCAGAAAAAAAACCTACAGTACTGAAGAAGTGTAGAATGTTCTCACATATGCGCGAAATTGGGATGGTCACTTTTTGGGGCGCTAGAACACGTAGGGGCGTTGCGTGCGGTCCATTACATGAGTGCAGTTTCTCCTGCTTCTGTGATTTTTAGCTGGTTAAGGCGCCGTACATCTTTTGACAAACTTCTAGACACGTAGGGGCGTTGCGTGCGGTCCATTACATGAGTGCCGTTTCTCCTGTTTCTGTGATTTTTAGCTGGTTAAGGCGCCGTACATCTTTTGACAAACTTCTAGACACGTAGGGGCGTTGCGTGCGGTCCATTGCATGAGTGCAGTTTCTCCTGTTTCTGTGATTTTTAGCTGGTTAAGGCCCCATACATCTTTTGACAAACTTTCACCCGGAATCCTCTCCATGTTTTTACTCTGTGGGTTGCAAAGCAAAAAAAAATCTACGGGCAGGCATGTCACATACAGGCAACACTCGGATATTTCACAGTTTCAGCAGTTTTTCTTCTCAAAATTCGATTTCGATACTGCGAAGGATGTGTCCTTTCTAACAAACATAGAGGCGTGGATTATTTGAAATTCATCGAGGAGTATTAGGAAGTACTGGGCCGCGGCTAGGTCTGTTACCACGATGGCAGTGGAGTCCAAGATGGTCTCAAGCTCCCTGGCTCGAACGACAACTAACTTAAATATCACTAGAAAATGCGTGGATCACTATATTGAAAATTTGGCCTGACGCTGCCTTTAAGCTATTTTGAGAGTTTTATTAAGTTGGCCAGTAAATAATTGCATTTTTGCGGGCATTTTCAATTGATGTATAAAATCAAATGGGCCAGCCCGATTCTAAATCTCGTAATCCTTATTATGGACATAGCCTTAAGAACAAACGCAGGAATTCAAGCCACGAGCGACTAAAAGTTGCCTTCTGTGAACCATAAGATGCAGTCGCCGAAAATTGGACGTCACCGCCTCTTTCATACACCCTCTGCAGCCAGCAGGGGATGTGATGAGGTGGTCAAGTGGCAGTCGAAAGGAACTGAGCTGCTAGCTTGATTCTTTACCTTTTTAAAAATCGAATTTCCCGAAATTTCCATATTTTAAGTTCGGGCTCCGTAAGGATTAATTCTAAAATTTTGCCCTTTATCACTGGATAAACAAGAGCAGACTACGATAAGATTACGCATGAGCATAAGCCTTGAGCGGAGGAGCCTACAGCCGCAGGGACACGGGTAATCCGTTAACTTCCTGTTCAGCGCTGCCAAAAATGCCACAACTTTGAGGGAATTTTTTCTTGTTTTTTTTTCTTTTGACACTTGCAAATTTCATCACTATTTTTGGCCCCTTTCTTCATTCACAGGAGCATATATGTACACTGTTCTTTGTGATATTTAAAAAAATAGGCGTAGCATCTTTTTGATAAACCAAATTGAACATTTTTTTTTTGGAAACACAAGCAGTTATGGTATTAATAAATATCCTAATAAAATATATGTGATATAAATACAATATAATAATAACGTTACAATATACTAATGAAATACTTTTATGTAAATACAACAAGTAGCTCTACGTCGACGATATAAATATTAAAAAAAAAACTTCGTGTTTTCTTCTTTCACATGATATGTGAAATGCTTGAAAGCGTTTTCTTTTTTGCAGAGAATTTTCTGCTTGAACATTACTGCAATTACTTACTGGCCAACCTACTATTTTACTTACATAATTTAGTTTTAGGAATGCGTCAGCGTTCTGCAAGTGAATGTGGTGACTGGGATGGTATTGTCCTGAAGAGTATCCTCAAGAAGCCTCATCGTAGTGATCGGTTCTCTAGGTATATCCTTTTTCTGTTCTGAACTGGTTCCTTATTAAAAAAATATCTTCCAAGCAGTCGTTTTCTTTGTAGATCGCAGTCAGAATCTCACCATTGTGCTGGAGATGTATCGCATCTTTCGTTATTAATGGAATCTACCGCAGAAGTTAGCGAGAGTGAGGACCACGCAGATATAGGTGTGCACGGCGCTTTCGCTTTTTTCTGTTTCTTTCGTTAAGCACCGAATTTCAGATGGTGAAATGATGTCTGCACCGCGAAAGAAGCGCGTTTCGTTCAGCGAAAAAGTGCAAGAGCGACGTTTCCGCGCCGGGCAGTGTATTCTCACGGCCGCCAGAAAGAATGAGAAGAAGCGTGCTTACCGTAAGCGAAAAGAGGAAAGAGAGCGTGCTCAAAGTGAGAGTTTTGATGAGAGCCATACCGACGACAGTTCTTTTGACGTTGACGGTGAGTTTATGCTTTTGCTTTGTATGTACTTGAGAGAGTTGGATATATAACATGAACAAGACATGTCGTCATGGTTCCCATTTCAGAAAAGCCTGGCATTCGTTCTGATCGTCAAGACAGTGGATTTGTTGATGGTGATGAAAATGACTGTGGGGGTGACGAACCGGTTTCGGCTGTATCTGTTAAAGAAAATGTAGGTGATCCTGAGGAGCGCTGGAAGAGTATAGTCCGCCAGCAAAGAGAAGTAAGTGTGCCTGAAAGAAAATTCTGCGTAACAAGATTTAGAATGACTTTTAGGTTGCCTCTCATTAGAGCTTTATTTCGCAGAAGACGAGAGATGTTTTAGACCTAAATTCTGTAAGTCGCCGACCATCTGTATAGACTTTGCTGTACAAAACTGAGCTTGCATTTTCCTGGGTTCTTCATTCTTTTTTAAACATTTTTTCCTATGTTGTAGTCAAGTTGTAACTGTACAAATGTAGTCATGTCGTGCCCGGACTTAATTAAGCCTTCCTCTAACGAGATTTACACCGGGTCTTCTTCGTAGTATAAATTGTGTGTTTTTCGTAGAGTTAACTAGTAGTACAATAGAGTTTTGGTAGTATGACAGTTCTGTTCCAACTCCCTTTGAGGAGGAACGCTGCATGCACGTTCATTTCGTAGTTGTGCGGTTTTTCCTAGTAGTTACCGCTGTTTGTGCTGCTTGTCTATTTGAAATGTACATAAGTTCCCCTGCCGTGTATGTAAGACCTCCTCTCTCAATTTGAATCCGAAGTACTAATTTTAGGATCACTCATGATTACGTTTAACTGTTTATTCATATCCTTTTTTCTTTTTCATATTCGTTGTTGTTATGTCGTTATCATTATTCTTCGTCAGTTAGTTGTGTTGTTTAAAAAATACGAAAATCTACAAAAATTACGGGGGAGATTGGGCGTGTATGGCTGTATATATGTATATTAAGTAAGTGAACGGTTTTCGGTGCTGAGACTGCAGACAGTGACGTCTAGGTTAATGGGGAGAAAGCACATTTGCAGGGGCAGACCTCGTAGGCTAAGAGACTTGTTGAAAATATGAGAGGGATGAGCTGTAGGATTAATCTTCACCGATCTATCCTTTAACACACATATCCGTTGCGCGTGCATGTGCAGGGACGTGCGTGTCTGCTTCTGTTCTGTGGATACAGTACATGTGCTGCTTTGGCACATGCATTACACACAAAGTCAGCGCATTTCTAATGTTTAATACACCTTTAGGTGTCTTTTGTATTCAGTATATTGAGAGACCCATGTAAACCAGATTTTTTTTTTACTGAGCAGAAGTCACTGTCTGAAGTCGCTCCCGCTTCTATCCGTCGTTTCGTGTCGCTGTTTGAATCGTTGTAACATTATCTTATTTGTAGGCTTGGCCCTAGAGGGATCACTCGTATTGTGAGCTTCTGTCCCGTAGAGAACTGATCATGTGTCCCCCTCTGCTCTCTAATGGGGCACGAACTCACATTGAAACTAAAGCGTCGAAGTTGTATCATCTCAGGGAGTTCGACCTGCATCTGGTGTATTCCAGAAGCCGCTGCACATTGCAGTAATTTACAGAGCTTCTCACTCGCTTTGAGCTTGCGCTGTGTGGGACTTTTCAAGAAGTCGCAGTCCAACATGAGCGGGTTCGAAGTCGGCGAAAATCGCTCTGGTGACGTTTATGTGGTTTGTTCTCTCGTTGATTCCCCTAAACGTCCATATCTTGCCTCTCGCTCTAGGCATTAGCTAACTCGTCTTCTGACTCTAGACCCGAATTTTCTGCTTTATCTAGCATAAATGTTAGGTTTGGTGTTCGGTATTTAATTTTTATGGTTAAATAAATCTAGTTTGTCCAAGCTGTTTATGCGCATTTACGTAGTTTATGAGCAATCTTTATACACTTTTCAAAACCAGAATGCTTATTATTTCTCCCTTATAAACATAGCTGACGAACCACTAACACGTGGATAAGAGCCGTCTCTTTATGGAATCGCACTTTTGTGAATGTGGTGGGGGAATGAATTGACACATAACGCTGAATCAGAAGAGCTCTTAATTCGGCGGATGTTTGTCCTCGTGTATGCAAGCTTGTACAAAATATAATTTCGGCAAGTTTTAATCGATTTAAAACTTTTACTTACCAAACGCATCGTAAAATGGTGTGCTTTTCGTTTCACTTGAAGCATATCTAAAGGACATGGGCGAAAATTATGGACGTAGATCGAGAGTTTGCTAAAACACAAAGAAGGACATGTGCAACGTCGAGAGGCCGCAGTT
This sequence comes from Oesophagostomum dentatum, assembly GCA_000797555.1. Lineage (NCBI taxonomy): Eukaryota > Metazoa > Nematoda > Chromadorea > Rhabditida > Strongylidae > Oesophagostomum > Oesophagostomum dentatum. Next base: position 12,003 of record KN549489.1, on the reverse strand, counting down.
AGGCTTCAGGAAAGAAAAACAATTGGGTGAGGAGAGGTACAAAGTGAAGGATGTGGTCATCACCGCAACGGAACGAAAATATTCAAAAAATATTCAAACGCATGGGAGGTGACAGGCTCAACAACTGTAAAATGATCTAAGAAGTGAAGGAGTGGCTCATCTTGCAAATAGATATTCAGAGGACAGGACGGCGGAGCGCGCTTCGAATCACTCTATCTACTTGTATTTGACAACAATCGCAAGGACGTCAGCATGGCAGTAAAAGACACGGGTCTCTATATGCGCATATGCACACGAAAATCTTTTGTTTTGAACATAAGTTTCAGAGTCCGCAACTGCACAACATGCGTGATGTGCATCGACTTTTCAACTCGAATGTAGAGTTGTGGAAGAAATACTATTGAAATGAAAGAAAAATTTATCGGTACCTTCTATACCTTCTACGGAAGGGAACTTTCGGAGCTTTGCGGGTTTTTTTGCTTCTGGTCTTATAAAATTTTTTTTAAAAAATTGCCCTAATTCGAATACCGAATATTCAAAGTTTTTTCAAACATTCGAATGAACGAATATTACTCGAAGCTGCCGTTTGTCGTATATTCGAAATCGAATATTCGAATTTGGAGGTTTCGAACATTCGAATATTCGAATGTTCGAATATTCGAATGTTCAAATATTCAAATAATTTCCAAATAAAACGTGGTTCCAGCTTCATAAGTAAATGTATCGTTTTTCCTATTTTTTTTACATAGAAATGCTTAGATTTTGGGACAGTAATTTCTAGAGCTGTAAGTATCATTATCATTACTTATAATAACGAAGTAAGGGTCTAGCCCGTGTCAGATTTAAACGAAATTATTTATAAGTTTTTCTTGTCCTTTACGTTGTTTTTGCCCAGTATCAGTGACTGAATACCACTACTCATTCGTGGTATGATTTAGTTCGCAGTTGAGAAAAGAATGATGTTGGTGGAAAGAAAGGGGGAATGGAAAAGATGAATGGTAGAGCAGTGAAATTTGTGTCATGGGTGTCTCCTGGGTTGCCACACGCAAGTACTAAGTGTTCATAGTGTAGCGTATGTATATTCCAAGTTATGTGGCGTCAAACGCCCCCAAGACTGGATTTTGGGCCTTTTGAGTTTTTGATAACCGCAGATTTGTTTCTGGAGGAAACGTGCGCAACCGGAGTCTTTACCATAGGTGTTTCAAATACTCTTTCACAAATATCCATCGTCTCCCCACTCTAGCTCAAATCTGCGCTAGGTTTTGTGGCACCAGTGAGGGTAGCTCCAGAAAGGGGGTTGATGTGCACCCAGGAATATCGTGTATTTGGCACTGAAGAAAGCGCACAGAGTCGAAATTGTTCCCATAGATGGTGGACTAGGGGATCTGTGCCGAATAACTCCAATGCCTCCATATCGGGACACTTCTGTACGCGCAGTTTTGCGGCGTTCAGTGGTCACAGACTGGGCGATATAGTGGTAGAAGCAAATGTCCTTTACAAGAAACCGCAGTCGACAAAATTAGCACCATATGTGGGCCCATCGGCTGTGTAACATATATTCAACATCTCTATTCTGCAGCGCATATATACGCCAGAATACATGGCGTTGAGTATTTGCGGAATTTAAAGTTCGAGACGTCGGCGACTGCAGCGTCTTCAAGCGATAGCGATAGTGGCGATTATTATACATATTCTATGCAGGGGCCGATGGCATCGTTAGGCAGCTTTGTATCGACGAGCA
>KN549486.1:53767-65128 GCA_000797555.1 Oesophagostomum dentatum | reverse complement strand
ACTGCTGACTACAACGATGACGAGACAGTAAAAATATGCCAGGACTTTCATCCAGATTACTGATCACACTTCGGAGACTCGAGAGCAGTATTTACTCTACTGGAATTCCTCTCTGCACTCCAGCAAGCACATCTACGCTACCAGCTAATTCAGTAAATAAGCAAACAAAGCAATGCCTTGACCGATAAGGACAGATAACTTACCACTAAAAAAGCCTGAATCAATATTCTTGCAGTTGTCGTCTGCGGACCCTATTTATGGGCTCAATGATCCACATCAGTGTACTTTTCGGATTGTGGTATGTTTTAACGGTACCTATCTGTGCTGGAGTTTGTGCTGTACGGCTTAGACCCCTTGCCGATGTGCATAAATTATAGCAGAGAGGAAACTCGACAGTTCGATTATAAAACACTGCACCGTGTCGACGGCACAGTCCGGGAGAAAAACCACCTTCACTCTGTGTTTATTTCTCGTCGACAAACTGAGATCGAACTCAGTGTGCTAACTTGACAGCATGAAGGTTGCTCCACTGGAGAAAGCGCGCTTTTCAAAGAAGACTAAGCCACCGCCACCGGCTGGACTTCTGGATATCGTGAGTTCATACTTGGTCCTATGGTGAAGTTTTGAACATCTGAGTGGTATTTTTCCTTATAGATGCGAAATTCTGACTGGAAGGACTACACGTTGCTTATCGGTGGAATATTGCTCAACCTCATCAACGGAGCTTTGATGCCACTGAACTCTTTCGTTTTTAAAGGTAGCAGTTAATTTCGTTTCTGGAAAATTTCCATCTATGCATTTTAATTTTTTGCTGAATCCTTCTTTAATCAAATTACCGTCAAATCAACAATTCTATAACATCTAAATAGTTTAAACGTATCGTTTGAATCTTCACTCGTTGCCTTTGTTCTCAAAATGCCATCATCGAAAAATCTGCGACTTATCCGATCTTTTTGATGTAAAGTCTGGAAGCAAGCTCGTGTGCCGTGTTTTTTTTCTGCCATTTGATCCACTGAGTAGATCAAATTTGTGGAGGTCTACATTTTTAAAACAAACTTTACAAGACATTTTTTACTAAATAGTTCTTTGAAACTTGAACTTTGAAAGTATCACACTGTTTCGAATGTTCAGAAGCGCCCCATTTAAAAAAAAGATAGCTTGGAGGCTTAAAGGTCCCGCATGAAATCTTTTTGAGATTGTCACATAAACGATCTGCTGGTAGGTGCTGATCACAAAGTCATGAGCAATAAAATCTAAAAATACTGGGAACACCGTTTTCAGGGTGTAGGAATCTTACTTTTGCACTGATCGTGATGTCAGGTTCTCCATATCTCTCAAATCTTTTTTTTTCGTAAAACCTTGGCACTGTCTTTAAATTCAATCAAATATCTAGTTTTGCCGTACAGGCTGATAATATCAGGCGGCTTCATTGCCCGATGTTTCGGCTTTTCGCCTTCTTCAGAGGTCTCATTAACCTCCATATCTCGCTCAAGCCCTACTGCGATTGATCGCTGCGAGTGGTAGTTTTTTGTTGAAACCAGCTTTTGAAGCATTTGTAAAGTTTAAAGCGGAAAGCAGTTCTTTCTTGTGATACGCTTCTCGAAGAAAATTACTATCTCGCTAAAGGAATGAGCTGTTGTATCAGGGACAGCTTGAAAGCACCTTCAAAAATGGATTTTCGGACATTTTCTTGTGTAATATGCAGGTAATACAGAAGATATAATAATTTCAAGCTTAGGAGAGGTCTTTTAGCTACCGTGGAATAGACTGTAGACACTGTTGAAACCGTTTACGCTAAGCAGACTGTTACTGTAGAATGTTTACTGGCCGATTTTCCGAGGGAATTTTCTTTACCATGGTCCGAAAAATGGATACCAGCGTTTGCGGTCAAACGCTCCAGACGCAGACTTTGCCGCACTGCGATTTCGTGCGCGACTTCTCCCAGAACTCTCTACTGTACTGCGAATTGAGCTTAAACGATGTTTTAGTCCTCCAAACGTTAACAGCAACCTTTCGGAATCTATCCTTCCACTAAAATACCATTAAAAATGCCATGATCTCTTTCCAAAATGAATTTCCTGTCGTCCGCCACATTTGGAAATTCAGGTAGCTTAGGGTGTTTAATTTCAAAAATTTTAACTCCATATATATACTCTCTTTTTCGCAGACTTTTAGTGAGGTGGGCGGGGCCAAACTTGCTTTGGGCTACAACGGCAGTCCAAAGCATCTTGAAAAGCGAGGAAGCGTGCCGAAACGAAAACAACGGATCAGTATTACGCTAGTTCTCCATGTTTCAACCTATTTGAACACGGCTGGCATCTACTTTGGCACCTGGCCACGCCCACCTCACTAGTCATAGTCCGCGAAAAAGAGAGTATATGCGTGAACATTGCGCCTTACCTGAAATTGGTTCCCATCACGAGCCCAAAATTTGACGTTCTAAAATTTGAAGTATTTTCTGACTCTTTGCTCCGTCGTTTTAGCAAGATAATATCGGTGTAAGTCTCAATGCTAAGCATGTAGGCTGCGCTTTTCCACTAAACTCAAAAAGTGCGAAAATGCATGGAATTTGCATTCTTCCGTGAAGATACACCTTCTGGAAAAGCTATAATTCGCTGGAAAAGAGGCATTTTTTCTTAGAGGCACTTGGCACTATCTAATCAAGCCAAAAATTCCTGCAAACGGAAACCAATTAGAAGTCCATAGTTCCGATACACATAGTTTTTTTTTCGTCTGGATAAGATAACAAATTTATTTCTAGGAGACAATCGATACTAGTATGCTTTCAAACCGCACAAAGAACAATGGATTTCGCTCCGAAATATCTCACTCTGACGTTTTTCGTGTGAAAAAGTACGAAATGTCAACTACAGAGGTTCCTCTAATCGTATTTACAGATCTACTCGTCTGACTCTGGTGTTCTAGAGTTTATGCAAATATCATTGACTGAAACTACACCAGCACTACAATGTACATCCTGTCAAAACAAATTTTAAGGCTTCAAAAATGAAGACAAAAGTTTTGAGAACAGTTATTCATCTACTTATGCCTTTGAGCACCTTTAAAGGATCAAGGTTGTTCAAGCAAGCTTTATAGTTAATATTCTTAAGGCGTGGTAAAAAAAACCTGGTCACATGGGAGCTTTTCGGAACTACAAATTGCGTCCTTATTATAGTACCTACTGCCATGTGATTTTTTCTCATTCTTAGCCGAAAATTTGACGTGTAGTTTGGAGTAATGTAGGAAATTAATAGCTGGTAACAGGTTTCTACAAAGCAAAAAGCAGACTTTCTGTGCTTATTCGCTTTCTCTAGTTATTCTGAGCCTTTCTTCATTTATATAGTCATAAGCTCTTTGCCCCAGACTAACAGCCATGCGGAGAACAAGGACCAGACTTGTGGCCCGCTTGAATATGCGCGCGTGGTCATAAGCCCACAGCCAATCGATAAACTCTAATAACAACAAGATTAACGAAAGGAACGAAAAACAGGGCAAAGCGCCAAAGAACTTCACCAGGAACGCAAAACGTTTAATGATTTCTATGCACATAGCTCCTGTTATTGATTGATAGGGGGCACGTGACCACACACATGTGGCCGTGTCCATGAACGTGCAGGAATCGGAGAAGGCAAAACCGCTTCCTATTCTTGGATCAGTCTCCGACAAAGGGTTTCCATAAACGAATGTGACGTGAGGAATCGGAACCAGCAGGACCACAAATCTTAAATTTTTTTTTCTCGTTGCGTCCATGAAAACCATTTTTTCCGGGCTCATTTGCACAGCGGGACGGCTTGAACCTTCTCGAAAACACTTATCGAAGTCTTGTTCAGCTACGTGAAGTTCTTATTTGATACTTCATTCGGCTAACGATACGGCGCATGTCGCCTTCTTCAGAACCTAAATGGAAGATTAACAATAACAATTTGTCCTGAATAACGCGACATCCGCCGAAACGTTAGCTGAATAAAGTGTCATATAACAACCTCATGTAGCTGACCAAGAAATCGATGAGTGTCTTTATAACTGACGCCGAGGTCTATTGATCGATGAGCATTTGACTTCTCAAAAACGTTCATGAATACGGTCAGTGATGTCTCTCAATGCAGGTTTTTGTGACGTCGTAACTTCAGATAAGCAAAAAATTATGCTTTCGCACTTTGGGCTTTTTATACTCGATAGTCGAATTATGGAATTGGTGGTATTCCTTTATCCTTTCAAACTTGATACGCTTCCGCTGCATAACAACAGAAGTTCATTTTAGCTACATGTTATTTTTTCTAGTCTGCTGGCGTATCTGCTCCACCGATGCGATGAAATTTATTTTTTTTAAAGATTTTGAAGAAATGCCGCCGAGTTTTCTCTACTTCTACCACGAATCTATATCAGGGATTTTGGGACTTTAGCATTATTAGATTACACTCCAAAAGGCTTGTCCGAGGCCAAAAATAAGAGAGCGCAACATTTACAGTTCACCGAGAAAACGGTGAAAACGTATTCGTCCGAGTTAGGGAAATGGACAAGCTGTGCGTGCCGTAAAGTATCCATGGGCTCTTGACTGCTGTTCTAAACTTAGATGGTTCCCACCGCAGATGAACCGATCATGCCAGCATTCGCGCCAGAAACCATATCCTTATTTTCAGCGTTAAAAGGGGCAAGGGCATTCGAACCAGCTGAACACGGTGAGGTACTTTACTGGCCACGAAAAATGGGAAAAATCCCTCTTTTGGATCCTCATAGATACCCCGATTAGGACGAGTTGTCCGCTAATCGCGCACTTCGCAGATCTTGGGACAATCAAACATGGACAGTTAGGTAGGCTCCCTTCCTGTGTTGCGTACAGAGGGACCACTGCAGCTCGTATATGTCGTTTCCCTACATATATGCACGTCGTAAAAGTTCTGAGCTTCTGCTACTTGTGTAAAGTTGCTTTATAACGTTTATAATCGTTAGAATCTCTCATAGCAAAATTTTCATCGGGCATTTTCATTGTGTTCCGGACATAGTGATCTTTTAAAATCTTCCTCTGGAAATTCGTTTTGTGACATGTTCACTTTGTGGTGCTGCTGATGGAATAACTCGTCCATTTTGCTAACTCGGACAAACACTGCTGTGCTTTCTCATTTTGTCTTTGGACAAACCTTGTGGAAGGTTTTCTTAAATGCAAAAATTTCAAAATTTGTTTTCTTACGAACGCTGCCTTTAACGAGAGCTTTTTCTCATGTATAAAACGTTTGAAAAAAAATTGAAAAATATTCCAGGAATGTGCGATACGTTGATATCTGGTGAACGAAACTATACTCAAGGCGATCTCAACATGGACGAATTCGCTACGAACGTGCTGTATTACTGTGGCCTATATCTCTACTTGGGCATTATTCTCCTTGTACTTGGATATTTTGCGGTAGGGAGCTTAGGCCCCGCCTACTCAGCTGAAGAGATCCCTAAAATTTAGAACGCCTTCTTGTTTACACTGTGTGAACGTCGTATACACTGCATCCGTAAGAAGTATCTACGGTCAGTGATGCGTCAGGACATGGCATGGTTTGACACTCAACAAATCGGAGCGCTCACTACGAAGATGAGCAGGTCAGGAGACTTTTGTCACGACGAGCTGATGCCATAAAGGAAGCTAGGAGGTTTTAGTGGTATGGAACGTATAAAAGATGGAATCGGCGACAAGATGGGTGTGATCTTCGGAGCTGTCGGCACTTTCGTCAGCGGTATAGCGCTTGGTTTCTATCTAAGGTAAAGTTTATGCATTGTAGAAGAGATATCGGAGTTTTTTTCCCCATGTAAAGCATGAATTTCAGTCTAGCCTATTATATTTCTACTAAAATGACTTATTTCAGCTGGAAAATGACGTTGGTAATGCTCATCACAGTGCCTGTGCTTCTAGGAGCTATGTTTGTTTCGGGAAAAGTAAGTCACAGCTACATACAATAATGAGGTAAACTCAAATAATAATGGTCCTGATTCCGCTATGGGAAAATCTTAACGTCGTCAAAACGTCCCGATATTTCCTCTGCGCGACTGCGGAAATTATTTGGAGCAATTTTTTTTAACATGAAGAAAATCTTTCGATGGAGTAGCACTGAATCTAGGATATGGCCCAAGCTAGGTTTTAGGGATATTATTCTTCCCTCAATTTTTCCGGAAAAATGCCTGGAAAAGGCCCTTAATGTAAGCTCCAATAAGATTTTTTCTGTAAAACCTCGACTTGACGGTGCATTTTTGAAAAATGCAGAAAAATTTCGAAATATTTCGAGTGTCATTTTTAGTCAGACAAAATGGGAGCTAAACACTTTAAAATAGTTCCTGAGCTATTCATATATGTATATTTGTTTATTTATTCTGAATTACTTAATGAAGTTATTCTTCTCTGCCTTCCAAGCCGGAAAAGAGGCATTTACTTTCTTACTAAAAGCTTTAATTACTTAGATTTGCCTTAGGAACCGATGAAACAGAAGGCCTGGTTTTATAATGGGAACGTGGGATATACTTAAAGGCAGCACCCACGAGAAAAAATCGATTTTGAGATTTTTGCATTTTTTTATACCCTAGACACACTGTCTGCCCAGCGCCAAGGTAAGAAAATGCAAAAGTTAAAACTCATTGAAAAAATGTCGAAAACGTGCCCAACCAAGCTAGGGTAGGGGTGAGCGGACGAGATTTCCGTGGACTTGCGCGTCAGAAAAGTATGCTCCGGTGTAATTACACCAACAGCGCATCACTTTACGGAGACCCAACGGCAGAAACGGCAGAAATTCTTATATAAGCCTCCGTAGTTGATGTAGTTACACCGAAGCGCACTTGTTCGACGCGCAAGTCCAGGGAAAACTCGTCCGCTGACCCTCGCAACTTAGATAAGTGGGATGCGCACGTTTCCGAATTTTTTCGGTGAGTTTTAACTGTTGCGCTTTCTTACTTTGACTTTGGGCAACCCATGTGGCTAGGGCACAAAAAATGCAAAAATCTCAAAATCGACTTTTTCCGTGGGTGCTGCCTTTAATGAATTGCTAGGTACTGCGAGCATATTCCGAAAAGTCCTGGACCGGGCCAGGTTTGGCACTATAGTATGAACTGCAAAGTAACAAATTATCGTTATCTTCTGTTCATTGCTGCATTCGAAACGACACAGAAAGAAATGCCGATTAATCGTTAAAGCGTTAAATCATTGCCTTTAAAGCGTAGTGTCTTTATAAAATCAGCTGTGCTTTTCAGATGATATCGCGAGCCTCGAAATCGGAGACCTATGCCTATTCGGCGGCTGGTGGACTGGCAAATGAAGTTATAGCCGGGATTCGAACTGTGATGTCGTTCAACGCACAGCCATCTGAAATTCATCGGTACGGACAGTAGTTTCAGCCCAATTCAAAGACTAATAAACGACTTTAAGTTACGAAAAGGAATTGAAAGTGGCGCGAAACCTGGGCATTCGAAAGGCCTTCATCCTGGCTGTCTTTGCCGGCCTCAACATCTTCCTCACATTCGCCGCCATGGCCCTCTCCTTCTGGTAAGCAGCTTGAACTTCCGTGTAAAAGTACAACTTAAGGTCTTTATATGTTTAAGGTACGGTACCACCCTCGTCGTAGACGGCTCGATGACCCCAGGAACAATTTTCGGTGTCTTCTGGGCTGTTCTCATTGCCACTAGACGATTTGGCGATGCTATTCCCCAAATGGGCGTTATCGTCGGCGCAAAGCTAGCTGTGGCCGATATTTTTGCTATCATTGACAGAGTGAGGAATCCAAATACCCGATTCTCCGACGTTTTAGCAAAATCAGCTGTTTCTAGGTCCCAGAGATCGACAGCATGAATACCGAGGGATTAACTCCAGAGGAAATCACTGGAAAAATCACCTTTACCAATATTCATTTCTCATATCCAACGAGGCCAACAGTGAAGATTCTAAATGACGTCAGCTACGAGGTTGGGGTTTTCGCTAGAATTTTTCCGACTCATTCCTACATGGGACATTTCAGGTCAACCCAGGAGAGACTGTAGCTCTGGTGGGACATTCCGGTTGTGGGAAATCGACGATGGTGGGACTGCTGCTGAGATTCTACGAGCAGAGTGCTGGAATAGTAAGTTTGTGCTAATTTGGTCTTTGTGAAAAGTGGAAAATTAGAGGAGAAACTATCCCTAGCGAAAAGGGAGAGGATATTCTACGTCTTCGAAGGTTAAACTCTACAAGGTCAGTACGTCTTTGCGAAATTTGATCAGTTCTGCTACTTCTACTACTACTTAAGCAAAGAGTTGGACCGCCATGGAAAATTGGGCGATATCCTTTTTTTTCTAAATGTCCGAAACTGACAGCACAATTTTTTTGAGAATAAGACGATCAAATCGGAGTTAGGCTGATTTTTTTACTGCACTAGACCTCATTCAGCCTTGTACCCTGCTCGAGCAATGGAATCTACCTTGCAGGCATAAAACTACATAGAAGGTTGCCTAATAAATTACTGGTAGGCTAACATTATCAGAGAAGATGTAATCTTAGCTTACGAAGAAAAAAAAACAAGCGAAGTTGGAAATGTGGATCTTGGAAATGTCGATAAGCAAGGAAGCGAGAAAATCTACCATCACAAGCAGGACAAGAACCACCCAAGTTCCGGACGGACAGCGAATGTTCGAGAAGAGGCGATCCCGCCAGGTCCATTGAACCGATACATGATCTCTGACCGCTCTAGGATCGAGGTCGATTTTTCTAGAAAAAAATCCTACTATGTGAAGCAACATCTTGGCATTATTGTATTTGCTGCTCAGCTAGGCATAAGTGTCGTCGATCCTTCGCTCTTGATCATTTACAAAAAAAATTGGGTGGTACTCCGGTAGGATCTCCTCTATAGTACTATTCCTTCTTTTTAAGGTTTTCTTTGAATTTTGTTCTTTCTTTTTAAGAGTTTTCTTTGAATTTTCCGGAATAGCAGGTACCTATTCATAAAAAAGTTCTTCCATCCGTATACAAAGTCATCGTAGTCAAGACCAGCCTGTCTGTGAAAGGATTAGCATCGCTTCCTTTTCATTTCTTTTCCTTCGACTCCACTGATACTGTTCTTCCTTTTCTAAAGCTGTGCTATATTTTCATAGCCGAACAATAAAGTATAAGTTTATAAAACATTTTTTTGGGAATAGAAGTATAGAACATTAGTAAAATAATGAAATTTGATTAAACCTTAACTGAGAGGGTTTTAGGTAGCTCTCGACGGTATCCCACTTCGTGACTACAACATCACATGGCTTAGAAGCATCATCGGAGTTGTCCAGCAAGAACCGGTGATTTTTGGTGCGACAGTAGCCGAAAATATCAGGTGAGATCGATTTTGAGATCCACAAGATGCTTTGCAATGCACCCTTTTCAGGATGGGAGATGACTCGCTGACAGACGAAGAAATTGAGGAGGCTTGTCGTCTCGCGAATGCGCTGGGATTCATCAGAAAGCTAGCTGATGTAGGTTTGCTTTGTTAGTCGATAAGACCGCGTAAAGCTCCAAATTGCTCGTCCGCTCAAAATATGACCTTTTTTAAAAATTCTATCAAAATAGAGAGGTTTTGCTTGTGTTTATTCCTCAATTAATTGAATCCGCGACGCCACCGCCCGCTTCTGGCAAAAGAAGCGATGCTTTACGAGATTACTCTGGAAAGGTGACGTGTTAAGACATGATTTAACAGAGACGGCACATTTTATCTGGAAGATGACTTGTTAAGACATGATTTAACAAATACGGAAAATTTTGTCCGATTGCACGGTTAGCGACTGTAAAAACTGCTACCCCAAAGCCTGTTGGGCGTTCACCGTGGAAGAACCGGGGGATCACCGTGGAATTTTCTCACGCACATCTCGACAATGGAACTTCTCTCTACCAATGCAACATAGCAAGCATGAAAGCTCGTTTCTTTACTGAAAAAAACTACCATTCCAGTGGGACATTGAATCCATGGAAAAAAACTTGGGAAAACCGTGAAGCCATTGTCGAGTTTTTCTCTCTTATGGGTAGGAAAATAGCGGAACAGCAGAGATCGTAGAGGGAGTCGGGCGAATGATTGTTATGACAACGGCGATGTATGGTGATAAGTGAGCATCAGCGGTAGTAGCACCATAATGTGGGTAGTAATCGTGGACCTATTAGGTAATATGCAGTGATCTACTGTGGAATATATAAGAGCCGAATAAACTTGTCACGAACAACGGAAATTTCATTAATCTAAATCTAGTGCTTGCAGGGTTTCGATACCGTAATAGGAGAAGGAGCCGTGCAGCTTTCCGGTGGTCAAAAACAGCGAATCGCCATTGCACGAGCGCTCGTCCGCAAGCCACAGATTCTGCTACTGGATGAGGCCACCAGCGCTCTGGATACGGAGAGCGAGCAGGCTGTGCAGGAAGCCCTAGACCTGGTACGTCCCTATTTTTCCAGTTAAGGGCTAAAATTGGAATATATGCTGAAAAATAGCTACTTAGGCCCGCAAAGAACGCACCACAATATGCATAGCCCATAGGTTATCTACGATTAGAGATGCAGACAAGATCATTGTGTTCGATGAGGGACAAATAGCCGAAATGGGTAAGTTCAATGAATCCGTTGTAGCCTAAAGTCAAGTGCAGACATAAAAATTTTGGCATGTGGCTGCGTCCATATTTGCTCTGAGGATACAATAAGATGTATTAAATTCCCTTGCAGGAACACATGATGAGCTCATGGCAAAGGAAGACAGCATCTACGCGTCAATGGTGAAGGCCCAGGAAATCGCCAAAGGACAAGAGGACACCACTCTGGACGGTAAGTTCCCCTTGAAAATCAGGCTACCTATTTTATACTAATGGTCTAAGTATAGATGTGGAACCTGTTGAAATGCGAAGAGGTGTATCGAAGGCGACCAGTGAAGAAGAGGAGAGAGCCCGAGCCAGCCTTGCCAGAGAATCGGCCAGAATCCGTCAGAGTATGATCAGCACATCGACGCATGAACCTGAATGGGAAATTGAAAGGTGAGGATCTACTATGGCCAAAATACTGGCTAAAATATTATTTATCAGCTTTTCAACTGTAAAAAATGCTCATTTTACAAAAAATAACAGCAAAATAATAATGCACTAGGGTATTTATTCAGAAATAAAATGAATAATATTAATTTTTAGCGCTCGCGAGGAGATGGCAGAGGAAGGTGCAATGGAAGCCTCATTGCTGGACATCCTCAAATATGCTAGACCGGTAAACCTGCTTCAGATCATAAGTTATTTTATCTAAACCAAATGAATTTTTTTCAGGAACTTCCAATGGCCACCGTAGCCCTAATTAATACAATACTACGTGGACTGACCTGGCCTGTATTCTCTATTATTTATGGTAAACTGTTCTTGGTGAGA
>KN549486.1:33476-48509 GCA_000797555.1 Oesophagostomum dentatum | reverse complement strand
TAAAGCGTAGTATAGATCTTTATAGTCATTGTAGATCGAGAATGGCAATAAAAACATATTATCTTTGACTTCCTGGTATTTTTATTGCCATTCTCGATCTACAATGACTATAAAGATCTATACTACGCTTTAAAGCAGAAAACGGTCGATACAGTGCTCCAGCATCGCCTGACAATGTGGTGGACAACTCGTCCGTCGCGGAGTAACTTGTATAGCCGATTCACCTGACAAGTGTGTGTGCAAGCGCCGTGAGGGATCGTGATGGGCCGTGACCTTGATCGATATAGCTGAACTGTGTGCCATGCGCGTGCTGCCGTTATATGCCGGAACTCACGTACACACGCGCTTGTCAGGCAAATGCCCTATATATGTGACTTATAATTTACCATCGATAAAAGATATGTCGGTCCTCAGCCTTTCAAAACCTGCAGGAACTTCAAAGTGTGATCTCAGCGTGCATGCTGCCTTTGGGAAAATCCAGAAAAAAAGTTTTTGCGGCTCCACCCACAGCCTCTTCTGAAATTGTCAAGTATAGCTCGTTTACCTGATAAGTGCACGTCTGCAAGCGGCGTGTTGTGCCGTGATAGACAGTGATCTCGATCGATACAGCTGAACTGCGTGCCGTGCGCGTGCTGTGTTGCTGTGTGAAAAGTCACGTAGGCGCGCGCTTGTCAGGTAAATACCCTATAACAGTCTTCGGACAATCGTAGTTCGGAAAGTTCCAGGAACAAATGCCACAGAATTTTATTTTCTTTTTTCTTTCTCCCTTATCTCTAGCGAAAAATGCGACTGCTCTATAACAATAACTGTCAGGTCCTCCAGGATCTAGGCGAAAACTATAATCTTTTACCCCAGTTTTAGCTGACAGTAAGAAGAACTAAAAGTCCAACGGAACGCTGCCGTGCTCTGCATGGTACGCAATTGCACCAAACCGCAATGATCGAGGCACTATCTGGGTGAATCGACGGTAGTTTGTTGATGTTATAAGGTAACGTCGCTCCAGGAATAAGAAATAAAATAAAAAGAGCGATAAAAGGGACCATTCCATAAATGTTTTTGTGCATAGGTAGAACTAGAAAAGTTGCCATGAAACCTGTTCTCTGGGCCAGTCTTCGGCCAATACCTGATCCACTGATCCTTTTCCCCTTGAAAAACTCTGTAATTGCATAAGGACAGTAAATGTGTCATCTATTCACCGATTTGTGCTTTATTCTCTGGCTATATAGCTGATTTTCGCATTTTCCTCTCAGCAAGACTTTCTCAGACCACTCTCTCCCCTCTCACTACTGTTTAGCACACGTAATACTGCGCTACACGTACATTTTCAGGTTTTGTGAAGAAATATGACCAATACTGACGAAACACGTCGTAAAGTACCGAACCAGCACTAGTATACGTGTCGTTCGGCGCATTCCAGCGCATTGTCGGAGGAGAACAATAAGCGCTGACGTCTAATTGATGCGTCATCTGTAGCCGCAGCCACCGCGCATTCCTCACGCCTGAAGTATTTCTCGACGAACCTGACTGTTGTGTTTGTGAAAATTCTTTATGGACAAAGCTTCTGGTGGAGTTTTCATCATTTATTACGTCAGGTTGCATTTTTGTTGCATTTGTTGCTTGGTGTTTACCACACTTGCCATATTTTTGCTTTATATCAATTTTTCTTTGATTTCTCCTCAAAATTACTTATTTTTCTCCTTTATTTTCTTGCCCTACACTTTGTTCATTCATTTTCTTGCGTAACAATCTCCCTTAGTTACTTTTTTTATGTTGTACCTCCTCAATTTATTAGGCAGGGATCAAGTTTCGTTTATTTATTCATGGAACTGACAGAAACTGGTTTTTCGGCACTAATCCAGTTTAGGGATTAATATTTCTGCACTAGTTCAATTTCCACAAACCAGAATTCTAGGGAAGTCTTCTTCTCACTGTATCTTCGTATAGAAATGTTATTTGACTCGTTGATAATCAAAGATGAGATGCACTTTAACGTTTATATGTAGCAGGTATTGAAAATGTTTTATATGATGCAAACATAGAGGAAAAAGTCCGGAAATTTCCATTGAATTGAACTCTGAAAGAACTCGCGAAATGATGCGTTTTTTAAATTTATTGTTTGCATTTTACGCCAATCTTTGTTCCGTCTTTTTCATTAACTTCTGGAAGTTTTTTGAAGGACAGGGAAAAAATCCATGAGAGGAGCTGATTTTGAAAATGTTGCTGCATTATTACTTTTTTTTAACTTGAAATAAACATAAGAGATGCAAAGTATGGGAGAAAAAGGAGCAATGGTTCAAGGAAGGCAAGAGAGTGGTGGGCCAACTAGGGTTCTATGGTGGAAACTTTATTCGCGACCGGCATTTCAACAAAATCGTCTTTATCAAATTCTGAATTCTGAAAAGAGATACCAGCTTTGCGTCTGTATGTACTAAACTGCCAAAAAGGAGAAATAGACATTTGGCAGTGCAGTACATACAGATGCAAAAGCTGGTATCTCTTTTCAGACCCTGAAAAAGGCGATTTTGTCGAAATGCCGGTCCCAGATAAAGTTTCCACCATAAAAACCTGGTTGGCTCAACAGATTACAGTATATATAAGAAATGCCCAGGTTTAAAGAAGAAAGAACATGGAACTTATTAGGAAATACATTTTTTGGGATTTTAAGCCATCATCAAACCCGTATTACTAGCGTGATTTCTGTGATAACCTCAATTGAACGCAGTGTATTACGAAAATATTGTTGGTGAGTTTTTCTGATAAAACTGTCACATAGGGTATGCTTTGTAACCCTAGGCGCAAGAAGAGCCGTTTTCTGACCCCGTACTTTGACGTGTCGTAGCTTCTATTAACAGCGATTTCAATTTCGACAGGGCTGTTTCTCAAAACTGAGCAGGAAAGGGTAAATAGTTGGCGGAACGATAACGAATGGGACCAGTACCATTCGATAGACCCTGGCCTAGCTAGAAAAACCCTGAATTTGGAAGGCGTAAGTTTTTGTTTACTCGGAGTTATGACGTCACGAAGGTCACTTAGTTTTCAATGAAAAATACCAAAAATGGAGTATTTTCCGACGATATGCTCTGTAGATGGACTAGATCAGTAGCGTATTTGCATAGAGAAACATCTGAGCCGGAATTGGCTTTTCTGTACAAAGAACGCTCCATTTTTGGCGTTTTTCATTGAAAATTAAGTGACATTTGTGACGTCATAACTCCGAGTAAACAAAAACTTACGCCTTCTCACTTCAGGATTTTTCTAGCTACGTCAGAGTCTATCGAATGGTGCTGGTCCCGTTCGTTATCGTTCCACCAACTACTTACCCTTCCCCGGTGAGTAGGTTTTAGGGCCTGCTACTGTGATGGGGTTGTAGAACCAGGGCCTCTCTGACAGTTCTGCTAGAAAAAACTCACCGACCAAATTTTGGTGGAATACTGTCTTTAGAGACTTATCAAATTTTACCAGGTTTTTCGCTTTTCGCAACGGCCTTGCAAGTTTCAAAATCGTAAGGAACGAATCATCGTTTATCCCTTTATGGCAGTTTTCTTTCACAGCTTTGTTTTTTTTCCTTCAGATATTTACTTTGGTCATTTCTGTTCGTCTCTTGATACTTTATTATAGAGAAAAAACTATGCAAGAAAGGCAGCACATCTTAGAGCTTATTAGTATTCGAGGTGCCCTTTGCTATTCGATTTTCGTGGCAGAGAAATGAGAAAAAGCAATGTATTCCTTTGATTCACGATTCCAGCTATTCATACCTTCATAATTCTGATTATCATATGTCATTCCATCTGAAAAAAGGAAAGAGAATTACTGTACTTTATTTTTCATATAGGATCTTCCTCGCGATATAGCCAGTTTCTTTGGTATTAGTGAATTCTGTGTTTCCTTTTTAAATTCATTCTTTCTTTCTCTCTCATATGCTACTCGCTTACAGTTTATACTTTCTCCAGTGGCGCGTTGAAATAAGATTTCCTGCTAAATCAATGTAGAAATAAGCCTATATATCAACCTTTACCGTCATGCCCTATCCCATCTCGCCGTTTACCTTTCTGCTTCATAAATAGTTTCAAAAAAGCTTCATTTCCTTCCTTCTTCACGATCAGCTGAGCCTCAGCCTCCTTTTCTTGCGGTTGGGTCACCGCGCAAGGAACAGAGCAAACAATGCGACAACACGAGCCAAGATAAGAAGTGAGCAGCTGAGGATCAGATGCAAAGTCTGGAAATGAGCCTTTAAGAGAATCTAAAAGTCCTCCTAGAGATGAAGCTACCTCACATTGAATACATATAGCGCTAACGCCTAGATTTTTCTTTATCAGTACTTTACTACCTCATTTCTTTCTTCGAGTAAGTAGTTTCTAATGCGTTTTTTCCTCCTTTTTTTTTGCAAGAATCGTCTCATGCCCTATCTTCTCTTATACTTTAAGTTTATAGGGTTTAAATAAGAAACCCTCTACCTACCGAGCAACACTGGCTATTTTAGCACAGCGCTGTTTCCTGCTCTTTTTTCCTGCCTGCAAAAACAGAGATCGAACTGGGGTATGTGAAGTCCTGTTTGACATCTTATTTTTCCAAAAAAAAAAGCCTTGGAAAAAATTCAAATTCAAATTCAAATAATCAGTCAATTCAAATTCAACGAACATTCCCTGTTTTACGTGGTCCGCACCCATGTTCTCTTAGGGCAACATCAGGAGGTACGCGGCGTCGCAGAGTTTGCCGCGCTGCGATGTCGCGCGCGACCTCTTCCGGAACCGTCTACCATCTTGGAAATTAAGCTTGCACGATGTTTTAGCCCTTCACATGTTAGCTACTGCCGTCCGAAGAACCCTTATTTTATGTGGATACTAACAGTAGCGCCGCTTTCTCTCCCAAAAGGAATTTCCAGTCGTCGCGCGCGGCTTAGAAGCCGACCAATCAGGGAAGCGCGGCGTGCCTCTTGACCCGCATCCGTGTATACTTAGGTAAAACAGAATATACAGTTGATATCTTATAATGATATCTGCATTTCCAAGTTAGTCTACTACTACTACAAAACCGAATGACTGATCAAGGTTGCTGCGATCGATCGAACTTTAGGTGCTCAGATTTCTTGCACTTATAGCTCTAAAGGCAGCTTTTTGCTCTAAAATAGGTTCTTTGCCCATTGAAGACACTGCGTCCCTTAAATTTATTACTAATATGCATACATCCTTATATAGACATCTTCCGAACGATTCTGACATACAAGTACATATCAAACACGTTCTACTTTCCGTTTTTAAGCCTCGTACTGAGCCGCGGAAAGGGGGGGGGGGGGCTTAATACCTGACATGTTAGCTGACGTGCTCATTTCTGAATACGTCAAATAGAGAGTACGAAATATTGGAAAATCTTACAAAGTACACATGTTGGACATGACTGACATGATGAAATTAGGGTTAACATGTGACCTAACCTGTTCCTCGATACAGCTGAAACCTGTACAAATGAAAAAAGAGGAAAGTCCCGCCCCTTTCTCGAGTTTTCAACGTTCCACAAAGGGGCTGCCTACTTTTTATGCGGCAAAGTCTACGCGACTATCCCCCGCAGAATCTAGGGGACGATTTTGGGATGGGACTCTGCGTTTAAGGATCGATACTCGGCTTTGAATATATCAAGGCAATTTCTGTTTTGTGATTTGTTCTACGTTCAGATGAAAAGCAACGTAGAAAAAGCTTGCGCCTCAAATGGACGGTTTTTATTCATGACGGCTGTACGTAACTCGAACTTTGCACAATCGAATTTAGCCAAACAAGCTCCACTCCGTTCGATCACGCAGTACACTCCAACATTACGCTAACGGGCACTTCGGTCAGGTGCTCACATAGAAAGCAAAAGTAACACTAGCACTTGTCTTTGGTGACCTATTCCCTGATAAAGGATACAGGAAGATATAATACTTCGGACAAAGCTATTTACGTATATTTTTGATTGTGGGGTAATTTTTTGGAGAATGGAAAAAGTTTATCTCACCTCCTCTTACTGCACGCTCCCTCGCAATCCTTATTCTAGGATCCTGAAAATAGCTGAAGCTATGAAACAAATGCTTAACGGACCTTTTCCTCCTGCTATATATTGAAATCTCTAGAAAATCCCAAAAATTTCCCTCTATACGTCTAAATAGCTGAATTAATTAGTGAATTAATATGTTACTCATGCCTCTTGAATATTCAAGGATCAAGGAAGTGACGGCAGTGTGACAGAATTTAGAAGCATCTGCAATAACTGATATCACTGTTCAACTCAAAAGTCTTGTCATCTTTCCTTTTCACTTCCTGCTACTTTGAGGTTCCTAATTTCTATAGCTCATTTTCAGATTAAAGCGCCACACTGGGCTATTCTTCGTGCAACTTATGACTCGGCCCAGAATCTGGCGCCTATTTCTTTCCACACTGTATTAATTAAAAATTTCCAAAGAATTCTCAGACCTAAGACTTTCAGAAAGTAATTACGCAAGAACTAAACTTATTTTTCGGCAGTTTTTTTTGTAAATTATAAAGAGGAGCAGATAATTCTCGGCTGATTCTCGTTCGACCTCTATGTTGCCATACATATATAATGGTTTATTACGAAACTATGACTGGAATTTTATTGTAAAGTAATTGAGGATTACAATTGTAAGGAGCACCTAGCAGGGGTTAAGCACCTAGCAGGGGTTTTGGTTTATGCTAAATATTTACCAGAAAATTGACTCAGCTTCAATTCTGCCACATTTTTTTTTGTGTGTGGAGCATTTCCTATTACATCGTTAGGTTGTCGATCTGTTGCTCAGTAGAATAGTTTCAGGACATAATGAAGATCATTTGTGCGTAAGTCAAAGTCCAGCTTCAATAATTCGATGCGAGTTCAGTAAGAAAAATCAGTTATCAAATCGTTACTCCGCAAGCAATTTCTGTGTTATTTGTCCGAACTGGTTTTAATTTAAAAATTCTCAAAGTTATTTTAGGCCAAAACCTGTTTCAAAAAGGACAACATTTGAACAAAGAGAATGTTTCCATACCTTAGGCTCAGTGGCGATCCGAGCTCCTCCACCCCTCCTTCCGCTTTCTCCCGATAATAGGTCCAGAAATTTTGGAAAGTGCCTTGCAGACCAGGAAAAAAGTAAAAAAAAGGTTTTAAATATGTTTTATTGTTGTTTTAAAACTATCGGTTTCTTACTTCTGAAGACCTTTGAAAATATTTTTTGAAAAATTCCCCCCCCCACCCGAGAAAAATTTCTGCAGTCGTCGCTATTTAGACTGTAAAATTCTCACAAGTCTCTGCTATCCATCTAGTCATAAATTCGAGCTGCGAAGCGCCAGAGTATGACACAAAAGCTAAATTTAAAACAGATTTTTAGATGGTCTTCCGACGTATGTGAAGAGCTCTTCTCATATGGCCCCTCCTGTCGAAAACTGGTGGTTCTTCATGTGAGAGAGTGCTCGGGCACTGAGACGACTCCACATCGCAGAATATTAATAGCTGTTTTTCCCTCTGCAGTGCTCTCAGAAGTGGAACTTGTTTCTATTTTCGCTGTTACATAATGCGCTTACTCTTCTAGAAGAAACGCTCTAGAAACTCAAGCAAAATAAGACAATTCCTCAAATTAACTCAGTTTTCACATTTTCGAACATACAATCAAAAGTCAGCCTAATTTTGAACGGTTGCATAGTCTTTTCATAGGACTCTAGGCGGGCGGGATCCTACTGTTGGCAGCAGACAGTACATACTATCAATGTCAGATTAATGCACGGGGCCTAAACACTATCCATTTGCCCAAGTGTGAGTCCTCGATGAACGTGAAGAGTCGTAGTATGCATAACGGTGCCAAATCCGAACGGTTGAATTCCATTTTATGCCTTCTGGTTAACCTGGCGTCGACAATGCATGTCTTCTGCAGTCGACGGTTAAACCTCGCCCGCCAGGAGTTCTACGAAAAGACTATACACTTATCCGAAAACTTTGTTGTAAATTTCCTAGCTAACAATGCAGTATCTCACTCCATCTCTTAATCTCAACTTTCGGAGATGGTGAGGCCATGGTTATCCCCCGGTTGACACCCGATTCTCGACGAAGACACAGCCATCTTGCTATTGACATCGTGTTGCGATAGCTACCAGATATTTCCTGGTTTTCAGCATACTCGTACGACGTCTGGCTACCGCTATCTTCCGACTGCTCATTGGAATTTATCCATGCTACAATAATTCTACGGTTGAGCACCAGTTGTTACCCAGCCAAAACTACCTTGATAAGAATCTTAGCGCGCTTTTTTCTTATTAATGCAGCCTTTTGACGGAGTGTACCAGCTGGACAGCGCGTCTTCTACTAATTCTGGAATGCTAGGATTGCGATGACGAATCTTTGCAGTAACAAACACTTGTAAGGCCAAGTTTTTCACTTTAACATGTGCCCAAATGTTTCTCATTTATCGATTGATCTTTCATCTTTGTATTGTTTACGAACGAATTTGTGCCTAATGCGTTTGCGCCATACTTTCCATAAAAGCTCGGAACCATGCGAGCTCTACGTTATTGAACATGAATATTGATAAATTACAGAAAAACGTGGCACCTGTTTGAAGTATGTGTCGAATACGGAAAAAAGCCAAAGCGGTGATGCAAATCCATTGTTGCACATCGAAAAAGCCGCAATCATCGGCTAGCATGCTCGACATTGTGAGTGAAATAACAACATGCAGAGGTGATAGAGGGGCATCAGCGAATAAGTATTAAAATTTTGTTTCCATAGATGCGAGATGCCGGATGGATGGATTATTCGTTGCTTATTGGAGGCATACTGCTTCAGTGTGCAAGCGGAGCTCTAGTGCCGTTCAACTCCTTTGTACTGAAAGGTAAGGAAATATTTTTCTAAAAAATCTCAACAATGAGAATTTGTACTTTGATGGGGAACTAGTGAGTACACGCTCGCACACTTTCACTTCGCCTTCTCCGAAATTTTTTTTCCTTTGCAGAGATGGAGTCTGTCTGCTCGTACATTCAACCGCCAAGCAAATATAAACTCTACTCTCCAATTTCACTATAGTAGAGGCCGCACCCAAAATAATCGCATTACTGTTTTTTTAAGTTGAAATGTTTTTGAACCCGCTGAACACCAAAAGTTACCCGAAATTCCATAAAGTTTGCAAGAAATACTATTTCTACAACTTGGGTAATACATCTGTCGTGCGCCAGGACCAGGGTGCGAACGGTGGTTGAGTGAATGGCGGCCCAAACTCTGACGTACAGCAGGTACCGCTGATAGGTACCATTGTCGGAATCTATCGTCGTAAGATTATCACGTTGAATTGAATCAAGCGAGACTAGATGACGACCAACTATCGAATTGAGACTGCACATCGGTTTAGTGTTCGAACGATTGTTTGCATAACGACAGTTTCGTATCTCTAGTATTCGAGTAGTTTGTGTGATTTGAAAGCATTAACACAGTTAGCGCTCATATTTTATAACCCGCGAAAGTTTTGCAAGTGAAAACCTACAAACCCGTTAAGGGGGGAATCCGTTAGTCTGAAACCCTATCTTCAAACTACCGGACTGGTCGTTGAGCAACCCACGGATCACGCGCGGTTACCCGACGTACGCAAGGCACTCCAGTGACGTCTGTGGTTACCTCTGGATTCGGTGCGTCGATCCATGCATGAGCAACATCGACCCAATGTGTGGGTACGATATATTGACACGCTGTTCCATCGAGAATGATTTACGAGTGTAGTGGATCTTGAAGTGCCATCCCATCGAGTATCATCCACCAGTATACAGTACACCGGAAGGTCCACTGATCGTAGCGAGTAAGTCCGACTGGTCGAGGTGAGAGACGAGGATAAGAATGACTGGAAGACCTACTGCTGGCAGTGGAAAGCTCCACGTCGTTCGTGTCGACCATTTCCTTCGTGAGTCAGCTCGACAGACTTGTAGTTGTCTTGGTCGAAGTAGGTCGAAGTCGTGCGGAGCCCGACAACACCTATGGAGTGCTCGAACCCGCTATTCGCAGACGCCAATGGAAGTTTCTCTAAGACCACTCTTGTCACATCAGCTTTTTCCTGGCATTTCTCACATAAGTAAGGTCCTTTGATAAATCGATCATTATATTTGTTCTGTTTGTTGTTTCATGCCGACGCTGAAGAATTTTCCGCCTGTTTCACTCTTCAACTTAAAGGTTCCTGTAAACCGATGGGGACTGTCAAGGCAACTCGCTCCACATTCTTCGTAATCGGTGTTCAGTGTCAGACAACCAGTGTTCAAAATATGGAAAAATCTGAAAACTCAGTTTTAGCATGGGTATCACCATCTTTAAGTTCAACCGTCGAAAAATCTTTTATCCGTCCACACTGTAATAAACTAGGTATCATAAATGGAGAAAGGTTGACTACACATAAGCAACCGACCAAAACGTGAAATTTTGAGCGGTAAACCTGTAGGTGGGCTAGATGAGCTAAGTTTCAAAAAACCGACACTTACTAAGGCGCCTTTCCAAAGTTTCCTCTAGGAATCTGCGACACACTTATATCTGGTCATCGAGACTACGTCATAAATGAGCTCAACATGGAACAGTTCACGATAGATGTACTATATCACTGCAATAACTACCTCATCCTTGGTATGACGCAGCTGGCAGTTGGATATTTTTCAGTAAGAAGGTTGTTTTAGTAAGAATTTGAATATTTCTAGAAAAATCTCCTAGAATGTCTTTCTCTTTGCTATGTGTGAACGACGGATACAGTATATTCGCGAAAAATACCTAAGAGCAGTGATGCGCCAAGATATGGCATGGTTTGACACTCAACAGGTGGGCGCGCTAACAGGAAAAATGAGCAGGTAATTTCCAGGAACAGTAAGCTTTTCCAGGAAAAATTGTTAGAACAGGTTGTTTCAGCGGCGTGGAAAGGATAAGAGATGGTATAGGCGATAAACTAGGACAGATCTTCTCAGGTGTAGGAGCTTTTATTAGCGGAGTTTCCATAGGTTTGTACCTTAGGTGAGCTTCCTCCTCTAGCAACAAATAGCCTTGATATTTTGTGTTCTCTCATTATTATGTAATAGGAAAAAGCAATATAATTACACAGAGAGATCGAGTAGATTTTTCATATTCCAGCTGGGAGATGACATTGGTAACTCTGCTTACGATTCCTATGCTTCTGGCTGGTATGGTAGCCTCAGGAAAAGTAAGTTTTCCAAGTAAATATAATATAAATAGGTGAGAGACTTTCAAGATTACGGACGTTATTTTTGAGCCCGTGTTGTGGAGTGGCTTTACCAGGGATGGTGGTATAGGACCCTGACCAAGCCATTTCGGAACATTTTCAAAGCTAGTATTACTGCGAAGAAATGCGGCAGTAATAAACATATAAGAAATAGACTACATGGTAATGCTGTATGAAGCCAAAAATCTGTTCCAGTTACTGACTAAAGCTTCAAAATCTGAGATGGAAGCATATTCAGCGGCTGATGCCTTGGCCCATGAGGTGATCGCCAGTATCCGCACTGTAATGGCATTCAATGCACAGCCGGCGGAAATAAAGAGGTGGTTTGCCATTTTTTTTTTGTAAATTTACAGCTGAAAGCCCTGGGTTTTGATCCAGGAGCTGTAAAGACCGCACTTAGAAAAATAATCTGTAGAAATAGTCAGTCAGTGGCCACGTATACAAAAAAGGTGTTAAGTTTAACCTTATGCGCAATAAGGTGATGAAATAGATACGTAGTTTCGTTTAGTTTTATCAGTTATACACACTGTTGTAGATTTTAGGCAAATTAAAAAAAACAACATATTTTGCCTCTGTGGCCTGGTTACTGCCCCTGAGTAATTGTTCTGGCGCGTGTTGCAGCGTTTGTAAGATCACAACGAAGCATATGAAATAAAATATTCTGAGCTGACCCAGTACCTAAAGAATGTACGGACTAATTGACGTTTATTAAGCTTGAAAGTAACTTAGAAGCCATAAGTAAGAAGGGAAGTTATAACTAAGTGAATAAGCGACAGGAGTACAATAGGACATCCGACATTAAGATATAGAGCCACTACGAGTAGCTAAAATGCGTTAAATGACTCGATGACATTAACCCAGATAGTAATGCACTACGTCGAGGTAAATGAAACGATGTAATGAAGAGAAGAGTTAGTAAAGCTGCAGTAATCCAGAAGTCTAAAGGTCGCAGACTAGTCGTTAATGTACCAAGACACATAGATAATAAGCATTTACTACTGAGAAAGAACAAAGCCGTAACGGCCAAAGGCAAACGGTAAGAAAGTAGCAGCTAACCACTTAGACAGGGTGCGATGAAGTCGATTGTGCTGCCGACCTAGGCCAGTCGGGTCATCAAGCGAGGTTCGTCAAAATACAACCGATGATGACCCCCCCCCCTCAGGCCGGGCACCCCGCCTCTTTTCAAAACAGAATGTTCGCGTGCGCGAAGTGGTTCTTTTAGCCACCACAAGACAACTTACAAACCCGGACATTGTTCCTTTAAAATTCCGTCACAAAATTATGTTTGTAATTCTTTGCATTAATACTCCATATTCCAGATATGAGAAAGAGCTCAAAACTGCTCAGAAACTTGGAATCAAGAAAGTCCATGTACTCGCTTTAGCCGCTGCACTTCCTCTATCTCTCCTCTTCCTCGCTATGGCCATCTGTTTCTGGTAACCAAGTAATCTCAACTCCTATTGACGCTAATGTTCTGCCTAGGTGATACCTTCGTTAAGGTACGGTACCACTCTAGTTCTGGACGGCAAGATGAGCCCAGGATCAATTTTCGGTGTCTTCTGGGCAGTGCAAGTTGGTAATAGACGGCTTGGAGAGACCACTGCTCACTTGGGAGCTACCGTAGGGGCGAAATTAGCTGCTGCTGACATTTTTGCCGTCATTGACAGGGTGAGCCATAGAAGATGATGGTTTTTAAAATCTTGTACCAAAATATCTCCAAGGTACCAACGATCGACAGTCAACAAGAAGATGGGCTATTTCCACAACATATTGAAGGCCGCCTCACGTTTAACGAAGTTCATTTTTCCTATCCGTCAAGACCGACGGTGGAGGTTCTAAAGAATATCAGCTTTGAGGTAAGTACTGTAGCTTCTCAATTCCCTTTAAATATTATTGATGCAAATAATTAAGGTAGATAAGGGAGAAACCCTTGCTGTTGTTGGACATTCAGGTTGCGGGAAATCGACCATAACTGGGTTGTTGCTCCGATACTACGAGAAAACAGCAGGAAGAGTAAGCCTAGTTTTTGAATAATGGTGCTAGGAGAAGGAGAGGTCATGATTTAGATAGCTCTTGATGGCATCCCACTCAGTGAATGCAATATCAGATGGCTTAGGAGCGTTGTTGGTATTGTTCAACAGGAACCCGTAATTTTTGCTGGTACAGTGGCAGAAAATGTTAGGTAAGGAACTCCTGCTGTTACAAAAACTACTAGCTTTTCTTCATGATTTGTTATTAAATTATAGGATGGGAGACGATACCCTGACAGATGAAGAGGTTATGGAGGCTTGTCGCCTTGCTAATGCCCTTGGATTCATCAGAAAGCTAGGAAAGGTAGGTAGAAGAATTACATTAGGTTGTATGGAAAGTCTTCGCGGTTTTCAAAAATGCGCCTTCTCAACAGTATAGTGCCTTGCAGCAATTTGTCTTGCGCATACAAGGAGGCCACATGCGCGCAAGTTTCTTATTTTCACTAACTGTAAACTCCTGCATAACCGACTTCAGCAAGATGAAACCTCAAAACAATACGTTCGTAGCCTTTTACTATATGACTTCAAACCTGGCGAATCAGCAGCTGCATCCAATATCGCATTACCGTTACGTTTGGGGACAGTACAGTATTGAAACTGCACGAGATTGGTTCAGACGCTTCCGTGATGGCGACCAGAAACTCGAAGATTTCGCCCGGTCGGGACATCTATCTGAAGTCGGCAATGATCGATTGCGCCAGCTGGTAGAGGCATACCCACGGCAAACTACACATGAACAGAAGCAAATCTTGAGTGTTCACTTTACCTCTATCGCCGATCACCTGCCTCAGTTGGGCAACATGTACAAGGTGAGACAGTGGGTACCCCATGGCTTAACGGAACGCGATTGCAAGCGACATGCAGAGCTGGCTACCAAATCGCTCTCGTATGGGCGAATAGAAGACTGGCTGAAGTCTATCGTCACAGGATATGATAAGTGGTGTCTGTACGTCCATACCAAGCGTCCATACCCACCATCACTGGGCTGACAAAAGTGAGCAGCCCGAGTCGCAGCCGAAGGCAGGTCTCCATCCGCTGAAGGTTATAGTCTGTGTTTGGTGGGATTGCAAAAGCATCATTCATTATGAGCTGCTGCCACACAGTACTTCCCTCCAGGCAGATCTCTACTTCGGATAGACTATCCGCCAAAATCGCAGAGAAGCATTCGAACCGCGTAGGATTCGTCTCCTGCATGATAACGCTCGTCCAACATTGCAAGAGTTACTCGCTAGAAGCTACACGGCTTTAGATGGGAACAGCTGCTTCACTCGCCGTACAGCCCGGACCTTGCGCCATACATCTCCAGCTTTTGCTGTCACTTTCCAACACCATGCAAGGAAAAACGCTCTTTAGTGAAGATGACATGGATCACTGGTTGAACAACTTTTTCCGAGTCAAAGCCAAAACGATTCTATACTGAAGACAGTCGAAAACCTGCCTGAAAAGTGGCAAAAAATAACAGAACGCGATGGTGATTACTTTATTTCTTTAGATGTTCTTCTATTTTTAAGTCAGTGAAATGTAATGTTTCAAAGTCGGCAAGAACTTCTACAACCTATAGCTATAGCTAGCAAAAGTAGAAAAAATGAGGCTGTTCGTTTAGAAACTGGAAATAAATACAGAATAGGCCGACTGAAGTATTTTTTGAAACTTTTAAGCTAGAAATCTTGCGAATCCAAAACTTGTTCACCACTGTACGAAGGAAACGATAAGAATAGTGCTTGGAAAAGCAGAAGCATGCAGTCGAAGTAGCAAAACGATACAATTTATTTATTTATTTATTTATTT
>KN549485.1:62482-81375 GCA_000797555.1 Oesophagostomum dentatum | reverse complement strand
AAAATCAGACGATTATCGACCCGTCGATCGACAACTGGTCAATGAATCGATAATCTACCGAGTGCCTAGTGGTAGACTGATTTGTAAATTGTACATTGGTAAAAAGTCGAAAGGTGATTCAGAAAATCAGTCAGCTATTGACTCATGGATTGACAACCGATCAATAAATCGATAGCTCATCCATCTCCTGATGATGCGACTACGTCTGCATCGGAGTCAAGCATGTGTTGTGCCGGCACAATAAGGTAGGGGGGGGGAGGGTCGACTACGAGGACCGGCAAGGGGGAGGCTAGATTTTTGAAAATGAGCGGGCATGAGATGGAATAAATAAAATATGATAATTAAGAACGTGCAGACTAATAAATAAGGAATGAAAAAATATTTATCATCGTAGTAATAATTAGTAATGAGAGCCTAAAAGTAGAAACATTAGGTCGTTGCAAAAGTCTTTGGACACTCAAAGTTTTTTTCCAAGCCTTATTACTCTATAATTCCGAAAGGTAAATTCTATACATAGCTATAGCTGTTATCCGCGTGGTCTCCACTTTATGCAGCAGTGAGATAGAAAACATCTTTTTCCATATACAAAAGTTACAAGTGAAAACATTTTGGGTGTCATTTTTCCGTACCCCTCGGTTGCCGGTTTTTCTCCGCTTCAGGAAGTAAGATAGTAAATCATTCACTTAATTTTCTAGGAGGCCATGGTCTATCTTATACAAAGGAGGAGAAGTTTTGGGAATCCAGACGTCCATGATTTTTTTAGCATGCTTCAGAAGAAAGTGTGTGATTCGTGTGCTGCACAGAAAATAAATCTTTCGGTATTTCTCAAGGTACTTCGGAGCCATAACAGCCAAATTGAAACAGCGTTTAGCTATTTTCTGCATAAAGCGAAAGGTACTGTAATAGAACGGATACTCTCCATTCTAGATAATTCTGTAGTATAATTTGTTTTTTGAGCACTTGGCATTGGAAAATGAGTAATTCCGGTTCTTTCTGACGGATTGATGCGCTACTATTTCTGCAGTTAAGATGAGGTACGGTCTTTCCAGTTGGGAATGAAAGGTAGATCGCCGACTATCAGTGACCAGGAATGTCACGAAAAAAATTCGAAAATCATCTTTGCCTATGCTCCATGGCAAGCTCCCATGTAGAGTGAAATATTGAAATTCAGTTTTCTAAGGCTTTTCGAATTTGTGGCAAACTCGCATAATGACCTGAAAAATACTGAAGTAGACGTATAAAATACTGGCTTCCTTATCGGAGAGAATCGCAGCAGGTATAGAAATAATGTTCTAATACTAACTAGTGGTTGTTCAAGCCACTTTTACTTCTGAAGTTTATTCCTAGACAAGCTGGGCAGATGGGTTGGAAATGACCACGCACTCATATGGAGCGTATCTTCCCGTATCATAGGATTTACTTTTCCTGCTGCTCTGAAAGCTCTAGCGCGTACAGAGTTTTTACGAGTGAAAGGTGCATTATGTGCATACCCAGATCGAGTGTAAAAGTCTACTAAGCACTGTCGTGAAGTCGTTTCTCCTCGCAAGAATGAAAACCATAGATTTCCTTATAGGGGTGTTATGGTTTTGAAACGGTTGAAAATAAGGTAAATTTTATAAAGAAAAGTTCTTTGCCTGTATTCTGTAAACTTGTATCCTTAGGTTATTCCATGCCTGGAGTCTAACGGTGACAGTGGCGGGGTCGTAGCTCTGTCACAAAGTCACATAACCCTGGATTTTAGGGGGGTCGTATGAAAGTGAAACTCACTGTATACGAATCCAACAAGTTAGCAGTAATAACAAGTTGTGCTTCCTCGCTATAATCTAGATATAGCTTTCCGGGATCCAAAATTTGCATGGCGCTCGCAGACTTCGGTGCTTTCACACTCTGCAACTGTGAGACACTTGCAGTCTTTCACGCTTCCGCAATCTGACCAAACAGCGAGGTCTTGTGATAGTTGCCTTTCTTTTACTTTACCCAGTAGATGGTTGCTCCGTGTGTCACATAAATTTGATTCTGAGGGACTATCTCTTTCTTCCTCGGTTTTTCTACGCTTTCCTACGGTTTTTCTGCTCTTCTTCTGCACTTTCTGCAGCAAAACTGCAGAAGAATGTATTTTCTGCGGTACTGCTGCTTGTATTTTCTCTCCAGGCCCTTTGCACGCTCAGTCATTGTGCGGCGGTCTCTTTTTGCTGCGGAATTTCTGACAGTTTGTGTGAGAACTTGTTATTTTCATATATTGTGCACAAAGAAGTGCAGAAAAATCGCAGGATAAGCGCAGAAAAACCGCAGGCCATATGTCGGTTTCTCAGCGCTTTTGCTGCGGTTTTTCTGCAAAACTGTCTGAGTGTTACACTCGTAGATGTGTTATATTGAAAGGGTAATACGTACCTGCCGCAATATCAGTCATATAATGCGTTTCATAACTATAGGACACCCCCAGTTTTTCGCTGTTGAGTCTGATTCTGACTTTTTCGGAGCTCGTAAATATTTTACTTGTATTTCTCATGTAAAATTACCACAGCCCTCATTTCACAACTCTGCGAGCTCATGCCCTATGAATTTTAGATTTTTTGAAGTTTTTTCTTCTGCTGTTTCATAATTATAGGACACCCCTAGCAGGAAATAATTTTTATAGTAAGAGAAAATTCGCCAGTGAGTGCACTTTATAGATAAGTATAGGGAGAGTATTTCCGATTTACTGGCGACTTTGCCATTTATTCTGATAAGTCGTGGGAGTTTTACTGAGATTTTTTTACATGAAAATCCAGAGACTCATAAAGAAGACCATTATTTCCGACCTGGAAATTCTCGGATTTGCTGCGAAGATCTACCTTCATAACGGTTCGATGCCGCCTGTTACTCTACAGTACGTGAGTTCCCTTCATTCGCAACAGGAGTCCTGCAACAAGCAACTGTTCGAACCACTTGGGAGCTCAGGGGGACCTTTCAGGATGAAGCTGGTCTTTTTCCTGGTCTATTCTGTCGTTTCTTTGTTTAGTAAGACTTGTCTAATAATGTTCCAGTGTTCACGCATATTTCAACACGTTTCATGAGGTTGATGTACTACTGAAAAATTTTCCAAGTGTAAGTGATCCGCGTAAAAAGGCAGCTCTATTAAAGCTAGAGTGAGCATTCGTGACTAACTTAAAAGAACGTTACGATTAACTGAAACGTGAACATTTTGGTCTAGAAAGGCTAAATAGCTCAGCAGAATGAAGTTTAGCGAATGTTTACCAAATGACAGTTTGTAGTGGTGAATCCTTGCTGTTTGACTGAAACTTCCGCTGTAAAAAAATTGCCATGTTTAAGCTTTCTCGTTCAGACTCATACATGTAGAGGTCAAGTAGTACCCATCCAATAGCTTCGTGAATCTGCGAAACTTGCTCAAGCGAGGAATTTCTACAGAAATGAGGCCAATTTCGCCTTGAGAAGTCTCCCTAAGCCTCCATGTACTCGCGTATGAAGGACACTCACGTACTGTAGAGTAACAGGCGACGTAGAGTTGTCATGCAGGTAAATCTCGGCAGTAAATCCCGAGATTTCCGGGGCGGAAATAATGGTCTTCTTTAATAGCCTATGGATTTTCATGTAAAAATCTCAGCGAAACTCCCACGGCTCATAAGAATAAATGGCAAGGGTGCCAGTAAATCAGCAATACTCTCCTCTTTACTTATAAAATGCATTCATTGGTGAATTTGCTTTTACTGTAAAAATTATTTTTTGCTAGGGGTGTCCTATAGTTATGAAACAGCAGAAAAAAACTTCAAAAAATCGTAAATTTCATGAAGAATAAGCTCGCAGAGTTGCGAAATGAGTTCTGTGGTAATTTTTTATAAGTAATACAGATAAGATATTTAGAAGTTTGAAAAAGTCAGAATCAGACTCTACAGCGAAAAACTGGGGGTGTCCTATAGATATGAAGCATACTATAGTATAGCTGTAATGCGTTAGTAACAGTGAAAAAGAACATCCTACATTACTCCGTGAATCTATTTTTTCCGCAAGTAATGGACAGTATTTGAGAGGAAATCAGATGGAGCATATTCTAAGTAAATTCGTTAGCTTGAAATTCACCTGTATGTCTTGTAATGTCAGCCTAGGAGGAATACGAACTTATTTGCTTCTTAGAGAGTGTAAGGGTCTATAGGCGAAGCACGGAGATTATAGTTCTACACACTGGCAACAGGCTCGCTTTTTTATCTCCTGAGGCACTGTTCGTTTACGTTAATGTTGATGCTTCCATAAAACTGTTCGAACCTTTTAAATTTTCTCAATTTATAGGGCGCAGCACATATAACTTGTGATTTCAGTCCAGTAATAGATCTTGCTGGCCGCGAACTGCCTTCGCCACCACAGGAGGACCTCTTTGGAACAGCAAGGAAAGGTTTCAACCGGCCAGAGCAGCCCCCTCCTCCACCACCCCCTCATCTTTCGCAGCAGCAGGTTGGCTTTCTTACTTTACATCTGTAGTGGCAGTGCTGAGATAATGGTTACAGAAATCGTCAAGTCTGGAGAGACCAGAGCGGCCAGCATTACCTCAGAAGCCTCCGAAGGTTCTAGGTGAGGGCGAAGGCGGCGGTGTGCGGGCGCTGGCAGCGAAGTTCGATTTGCAACGGCGCGCGAAATGAGTTGGATCTGAACATTCGTTATAGCATTGATACTATGTTGTGCTACTCTCATCTATGATCTTTCTTCCCTCAATCGTCGCACTTGCTTCATGCTTATAGTTGTTTTTACTTTCTTTATCGATGCAGCTCTGTGTCTCGTTTTATGTGCTTCCCAGTGTTCTACGCATTTGTAAGAATTTTCGACGAAACTCACGGGCTTTCTAGATGCTCTAATGTCACTAATTCATTTTTTGGGGTTATGAAATTATGTTATGATTTAGGTAGACGAAAATTACGCAGATAAATGATTCCAGTGGTATATTTGTCTTTACTGCTGAGGTCGGCTGAGACTGTTGCAAGCAAGGCTGTTTTTATGATGACATACTATCTGTTCCCTTTGACTGCATGTAACAGAAACAACGAATTCATCCGACTTTGTCTTCTTCTTAAATCCTAATAGAAACATAATGTCATAAATATCAGATTCCTCGTTACGGTAATTCGGATTTTGGACCACGCGAACACGCTATCACGCAGGAGTGCAAGAAAAAAAAATGATGCGGTGGTGACCAGAGTATCATATCTAAGGAATTTGCACAGGTGTACATCATTATTCTGCAACGTTTCGTCTACTACTAATTTTGGACCTTATGCGCTTACTAGTAACAGTGCGCCTTGATCATATTTCCAGAAGTGTGGAGCACTCACGTCGCTCGCACCGACCATCCACCCGCACAAGTGCGATCCATATGTCGGAACTCAATAAATCATCTATTTGTTGGGCGGTTGTTGATCGGTGGTCGGTTGATTTTCTGGGTCTACTTTCGGTTATAAATAGAGCATTTGGCGATTGACTACGAATATGTATTTGAATATCGAATTCGAACGAATGAATATTATTCGAACCAGCCACTTGTCGAATATTCAATTCCGAATATTTGAATTTTGGAGGCTTCGGATATTCGATTATTCGAATAATCGAATATTCGAACAACTTTCGAATAAAAACAGCCTCAGTTTGCTATACAAGTGTGATTTTTAGTTGAACATTTGAAAATTGGATTTCTTAGCATCACTGAAAATCTTGATTTTTTTCTATTGCTTCGTCTCATTGTTACGAGCAACAACAAGCAGCAACATTGTGGATTATCCAAAATTAGGAATGAAACATATTCAGAAGATTATGGGTATAGCGTCTGAGTTACACAGCACTGTCCTTGTTTCACAACTTCAGAAATTAGCTGGCCAATTCTGACGACAAAAGTCACAATTTATGTCAATTCCCCTCGTTCTGAATGCTCCGAAATCTTTGCTTGAAATCCCTGTAAAATTACTATTCTGAAATCATGTATTCGTCGCCCTGGATGAGTGAAACGAAGCAGTCCTAAAGGACTAGTCCTCTTGTCCATCTGATTCACGTATGCACTATTTTCACCCTTCTTTGCATGGAAATGTTTAAAGGACCTAATCGGTAAGAGACAGAACTTCAATGGTGCAGTGCTCTGCTTGTTTCGAAACGCTACAGAGCGGGAAAGATGGAAAAATCGCGAAATTTTGATTTCTCATTGTTTTTACAAAGCACTAAGCGGATATAAACCTTCATCTTCCACATGCAGTAGCGACCGGAACTTTATGAACATCACATTTTAGGGTTTCTGATTATTATTTTTTATTTATTTTCCATGTCACAGGTAATTCTGACATGGAATTTATGTGTGCCTGGTCTGACTGAACGAGGTATTTTATAAGTACAGTATCTGTCCATCCTACTGATAAATGAGTGCCAGACGGCTAACGTCGTGTGAACCCTTTGCGTTGCCGAGCGGTGCGTGCTGAGCGTCTCTTCACGGCCGCTCGGCAATGGATGCGGGACGCTCTCCACGCGCTGCTCGGCAGTGCGATGCATACGAAAGGGGTTCGCCGTCGGGCACCCATTTATCAGGAGGATTGACATGTCCTGTACCATGTACCCTCTGAAAAGCGTCTGTGAGGAAAGCTACGCCGTTCAAGGTCGAATTTGCTCAATTTTTCGAAAAAAAATCTTTCTCGTTGTTGAACGAAGTACTAGACCTGCTTTACGCCTATTTCGCTGTCCAGACCTCTGAAGAATGCAGATAAAAATTGCGCTTCTTGGTTGCTCTCTGCGGATGAGATCTGCATCACAATATGTGGACTCCAAAATCAGGAGAAAATCTATTTGCAAGTATTTTAAAGATCAAGCATACCTGTCACATATTCATATTTTTGCCTTTATAATCCCTTATAATGCTACTCAGGTTTCATTTAGGGTCTGCGAAAGTGCTTTCCTTTTCAAATGGGAAAATGAAGAAATTTTAGAGAAATTTGGCCAAGTCCATTTCAATTTTTTTCCATATTGAGACAGATTACTTTAGAGGGTGCTGTAGGATGTAAAAGGTCGGTTTGTGTATAATCCATATTTTTACTCTTTCTAATATTGGGATGCTTTTAGCGAATTTCGAAGAGCGACAAGAACTGAATATGGCTACCTACTCAGGAAACTCAATACGTGACGCTGACGCCGACTTTGCAACAAAAACAATGAAGTGTACTCGTTGCAAGTCCCGCATTGACTTATTGCAATTTGAAACACGTTGACATCGGATCTGCGACACTCTGACATCTTTTCAACTTCATGCAATATTGGCATGACGTTGATGCAGGGTGCGAGACATGATGTCGTGAGCAGACAAGGTCCGGCACTGCAGTCATTGGTTAGATCCGCCCACATTGGGAGTGGCTAACCAATGACGATGGCTCCTATCTGTGCCTCCTCACGACACTATGTCTCGCACCCGTTGATGCAAGACTTGCAGTACGTCAACGTCGGATCTGCACCACATCGTTTCGAGCCTACAGAAATTGGAGTGCTGTACTGGTGTTCACTGCGGCCTGGCTCACCCTTCTGCCATAGCCTGCATCGGGCTTTGCCATCTCTGGTGGAGATGCTGTCCACTTCGCCGAGTGGCTCCGCAGATTCTTTGTACAGAGCCTCCTCCGATGTTCTGCAGCCAACCCCCAGCCTTTCCGGGGGAATGTCCACTTATCCGCTGCCTACACGAGGCGGGTTTTATTTCATGCTCAGATATGGAATAAATTATTGACAAAAGCGCTAGAGCAGGTGTGCATGGAGCCAACGTCGTTTCAAAGTGGGTTTGGCGTCGATTTGAGGTCATGCATAACGTTTGCAGAAAAGACATGATGCCAACATCACGTCAACGTGATGCGCAACACGTTGAGTTGACGTAAACATCTGTTCATTGCTGCTGAAACGAGGATCTGATGCAACCGTCAGTTTATGGCTGGAAAACCCAAGTTAAGTTTACTTTCTTGATGCGAGCTTCGGTTTCTTTTGCAGACTTCAGTTATCTGGTGCAACCGTCATATTTTGAGTTTCCTGAGACTGCATGGATTTAAATTTTTACGGGAGCAAACAATATCTTCACGAGGATTTCCTCGTACGTCTCGTTTTGGCCTTCTGCTCCAATTGTACGAACTCACCAGCTATAGACAGCACACACTGTAAACAGATGTAGTTCATTTCTGATATCAGAACCCCATCAGAAGCTCGAACAAAGACAAAATATAGAAATTTTGGCACCATATGCTATATCAGGCAATACGAAGCCATTAATAGCTTTGTGATAGAAGAAGCTTGGTTATATTTCCTCAGATTTATATGTCTTCCTTTTTTCAGGATACGACTTTATTTTGCACTCTGCTGTGTAAGAAAGGTATCAAAGTAGCTCTACAAAGCACAGTTACTCGTCGTCGCACGCTTCAAAGTGACAACGCACTCCGCCATTGTGAATAAAAACGACGGATTTTCCATACGTTAGAGATATTCAAGGCTAAAACGTTTTCCACGCTAATGAAGTGTGAGAAGAGTAGAAAATACGGTGGCTTGTGGTGGGTATTGCAGCTCCAATTCACAGAACTTTAGTTTTGGGTTTTGGTTTCGAATATCGAATATCGGGTTCGAATGTTCAAATATATTCGAACACCATGCACCCTCAAATATATGAATTCGAACATACTCGAGTAATGGGATCTTCTCGAATATTCGACTATTCGAATGTCGAGTATCTTCAAATATTTATTCTAATAGGAATATTCGGTTGAATTATACGTTCGGCTAACGTCGATTAATATGTCAGTCATGTTTAGTGTCGAAGAGGCAAATCGTTACCATACACTTCAACATCAACATCAGTGTCGAAATTCATCTTTGAAAGGTCACACTGTGTATCTGGTGGGACCAAAAGGATGTTCTATATTATGCGTTGGTACAACCTGGCAAATCAATTGCGGGCGATCGGTATAGGCTATAACTGGTTCACTTAAGTCGTATTACTAGAAAGATGACCAGAATACAAGCAAAGATGACAAAGCTATTTTTCTGTATTAACGGTCGTCCTCTTGTCGAAAAAGTCGTAAGAATTTGTTTGGAAACGCCCTTGTGGGATATTTTACCACACACGCCGTGTTAGGCGGATACTTTGTTCCTGATTCTGGTAGTTTCGACAGATGCGGTACGTCTTGACAGGTCACCTCGTCATTTCTTTCGCAGAAATCAAATTATCTCCTAATTTGAACCGCCTCAGAAGACGATACAGTAGCGGTCAAAAACGTTCGGACAAGCTAAATGTCCGGGTGTTTGCTAACCTCGGTATTCAGGTATTGATTAAAGGCTGCCAAGTGTTTTAGCCTTTCTGAGATGAAAAAGAGCTTCTTGAGCTTACGTGCGTTTCGGCGACTTTGCCTTCCTCAGAGCTCTACTTTGCAAGGAGAGTAAGCAGCAAAATAAACTTTCGACGTTGCTACAGTCGCCCTTATACGGAAAGCCTCAGAGATTGCAGAGATCTGGATAAGGAGCGAGATCACTAGTGATTTATGGGCGCCCTTCTCTGCAATTAATTTTCGGATTTCTGGCATGAATCTACAGAATGCTTCGACAGTCTCTCGTGCAGAGATGTCTGATTCTGTTGTCAAGATTGTGACATGTACCCCAAAGTTGTCACCGTTATGTTTTGTATTCGATGAGATCCTAGTGGAGTTGATAACTGTGAATTATCTTTCACACTTATGTGTTCTTTAATTCGAATACGTGGTGGTCTCGCAGTCTCACCAACACATTCCTTTCCGCATTTATTACATTTTATTAGATATATAGCACATGAGACCATACAATCGTCTTGCTTTCCAGATGGACAGATAATACAGTTAGGTGTTACCTATAGGCGATCATAGATGCGGTTACGGACCAACTGGTGTTTCAATTTGTGTGGTGGTATTTCAGTTGTGTCCACTAAGCTTTCGAGGCCTGCCCTCCTCAGGCATAGCTGTACTTCTTTGCTTACTCTATCCGATATGAAAGGTAGGCAGAAACGTACCCTCTGTCTCACTCCGTGATAGGATGTCGTATAGGACGGCGGTCAACGCGAGGCAGTCAGCACAGCAGTCGCGGCGCTGGGAACTCTGGTCAGGACCCAAAACGCCAGCAATCAGCGAGCTTCCATCGATTGACCAGCCTGGGTCCCGGCCAGAGTTGCGCGCGCTGCGACTGCCGCGCCGACTGCCGTTCTACGCAGCATCCTATTACGAAGTGAGACAGAGGGTATCTTCTCATTTGCATTGACAATTTCTGGAGAGCGCCTGTGATTCCGCCGTTCATTGCGAGGACCATCTCGTGGGTAACCGCTCGCCTCTGCGATGTTTCGTACCAAACTAAGGGAAGCTTGTCTCTCTTCTGAGGTCGTGCAGGTGTCAGATGCTGTCCGAAACATATTTTTGACAAGTGCCCTTTTTACGTGATAAGGATGAGCCGAGAGACAATGTACGACAAGTACAACTATGTTTTGTATTCGCCCTTACATAGGTGAACTAGTACGCTCAAGAACGGAAGTTCACGCGTGAGTTTTATGTGTTCCGATTGTTTATTCATAAGCGCGAAACACGTGTCTATCTCGTCTTGAGTAGAGCAGACGATGAAGCAGTCATCGATATATCTGCAATAGATTAGTGGTCTACGTTGCAGGACAGGATTTTCAATCTTTGCCATAAAAGCGATGACAAACACAGGTGCTAGACGTTGTCCCATGGCCAGCCCTCTGATTTGCGCCAAGTTCTTACCAGACCATCTGAATACTGTGCAACTGAGACATATGTTCAGAAGCGTCATGGTCTATTGAATTGAAAAGTCATGCATATTTAGATTACTGAAATGTTGTGTTAGGAGCTCTGAAATTGCTTGCATGGCTGATGCGTTTGACGCTTTTGTATGTAGGGTGGAAACGTCAAACGATTCCATGACGCAATTGTTGCCGAAGTTTGTCTCACGCAAATGGTCTAGAAACAGAGTGTGTTAGATAGACCGGGACATAGTTGAGTAACTGCACGAGTATTGTTTTCAAAAACGAAGAAATTCTGTCAGTGGGACCAATCACACAGCTGATATAATAAGTGGCTGTACTTTGAGAACCGAAGGATCAGGCATAGCGAGTTCATCAGCAGAGTGCTTGTGTGTTTTGACAAGAAGATAAAGTACTGGACAAAGTGGTACTTCTAATTTTTATCACCTTATTATGGCAGGACGAACGTCTGCGACTTTCGCGATTTTGGCCCATTCCTTATATAGCGACTTATGTCGCGCTGCGACTCCTGACCAACCGAAGGCCGGGGCACCTCGCTCAGGATCTGCCATAGGCGGTGATCTACATTGATCGCCGCGCTCTAATCGGCACCAGGTCCGCCTTCGGGCTCCACTTCAGTTTTTGTCCTAACGGCAACCGGTCATCCTTTTTTTTCTTGGCATCTTGGCATCATCAAGAGGTCTGCGAGTTACCGGGTCCTTTACCCAGCTGGCTAGATTGCCCGTCTGACTTAGTCAAAATACTGATCGTTCGTTCCGACCCTTTCACTCTAACTTTGAACCGTCAGGGCCGTTCATCTAATACATTTTGGCGGGTCCTGGGGCCTCAGCGCCATAGCCTAACCCTCGATAATACATTAGCCCTCTACTTGCTCCTAATCCACTTATCCTAGCTTAGCCCTGTTCCTTCAATAAAAGTTATTTCCCACGTTTGTTCCTTTACGTTTCTCAGGCGTTTATCGCCCCTTACCGTTTTAGATTTTTTGAGTTTTTTACACTTACCCTTTGATTGTGGGCCGCCGATGCGCAACATGGTGCATCGGCCAGTGGCATCACGTAACATGATGCCCTATCGATTATCAGTGATCGATTACCCGACCAAGCGGGACCGGAGCGGCCACCATACACACATGGGGGGTAGGGTGCCGCACGTAAGCAAAAGGGGAATTACATCGATAGGTCTTGAGCCGTCTAATACATTGTAGGACAGACCAAGGTGCGAAGCAGAGCCGGCAAGCTGGGCGCAGGAGTCTGTCTGGACTGTGGCAACCAGCCTATCTGAAGCGTCCATCCGGGAGCTTGACGGCCCTCTGCAATACTTGGGATAGTTCATAGTTAGTGACAAGGTCTTTCGGTAGGACAGAGCCGGTGCAGGGAGCAACAGGGATAAAGTCGCGCTGCCCGCATCTCAGCTGAGGGGAGGCGTTCAACTGGGGTGTTAACGCTGTCCCAAGAGAAGGTAAAGTGTACCCAGAAGGGTCGTACATCGGCGATATGTACGCGGGCTGAATGCACATGCACCCAGAACTGCGCGCAGCTGTCCCAACTACATGGAGTTGGCCACCAGGTAAGTTGAGCTGGGCTCCTTATAGGGGACCGCGTATGCTTGCTCGACGGTAACTCATGCTATTGGGAAGTCACCCTTCCCCCTACCGGAACTTTCCTTGCCCTAGGTATCCACGACTTGTCCTACATATCGAATATAAAGTCCTTCTCAAATACTATCGTTACAAGTCTTCAATCAAGAATACCGCGGGCCCCAAGTCATTTCTATTATTCAGTATTTATCGCTTTACTACTCACTACTTATATAAGTGTTTTATCGCGTTTGATCTCAGTCGGTTAAAGAAGAAGCCCTCAAAACTTATTCGTCTTCAAGAATGTCGTACATTGGAACGTTGAAAGTCCAGCTGACGAAGGCTGTCAATACCCTACGCCGAAGGAAAAAAAACGATGTGGACATGTCCATCTTGGGTGTACTAGTCCCAACAGGGGATGAAGCCGAGGTAAGGCGTTTAGTTTACGATCAAAAATATAATCTCAGCAACGAATCAGCCTCGCTTAGACGTCTTCTTAGTGGGTTGAAAGATCGCTGGAGGCGTAATGAGGATTATGCATTTGCACATCAAAGCGAGAAAGGCGATCCGTCCCTCATCGAGGTTCTCTAGTCACATTGGGAAACCCTTGAGGCTGATGCCCTTATAGATGAGGTAGAGGAGCTTCTCATAAAAATGGAGACCTCCTTTTCCTTGCTTCCTACGGTTGCGGAAGCACCTCCAAAACATCGGTTACGCTTCCTTCTAATAGAGTAATCAACGATACGTCGGCCACAGGCATAGTTGACACGGTTCAAAGGTCAACTATGAATAACGAATCCCTCAGTCAAGCGGGTCTTAATTTAACAAGCGATCGGTGCGGCCAAAGTACAGTCGTTAACAACTATGCTAGCATCTCAGCGAATCAAC
Organism: Oesophagostomum dentatum; assembly: GCA_000797555.1. Taxonomy (NCBI): domain Eukaryota; kingdom Metazoa; phylum Nematoda; class Chromadorea; order Rhabditida; family Strongylidae; genus Oesophagostomum; species Oesophagostomum dentatum. Next base: position 68,131 of record KN549485.1, on the reverse strand, counting down.
TACCGATAGGTACTCAAGCACAGCCCGACCGAAGAGGCCCCTCTATGGCGCTATTCGATAGCCAGGGTTACTACAGTGCTTACATTTCTGCTCCGCACAACAATACGGAGGCAGAATATGGTCAAAAACTCAATTCTTTTGCCAACAATGTTGCGGTTAATTCATGTTCCAGTTCATTTCCTAACCAAGTGTTGCGTTCGACTAATGCATACGACGCCTCGCAGGAGCAACATATAAGGCTGCCAAGGTTCGAGCTGCCAGAATTTGACGGTAGCATTGATGCGTTTCCCGAATTTTGGGACCTATATTGTGCAGCGATACACAATAATAATAGTGTACCGCCAGCCTTAAAATTCCTCTACCTAAAAAACATATCTTAAGGGATCGCCGTCACATCTTATCATCAACTTTCAACCGATAGCTGAGAATTACAACGAGGCAGTCTGTATTATCACTAATACATACAACCGGCCGGATGTCCTCCGAAACAAACTTTGGGATAAACGTGTGGCACAGCCTAAAGCAGCAAGCTCCGCGATTTCACAACGCATCACGCTGAGCGGAATCAAGGTCATCTGGGCACAAATGGAAAATCTGTCGGAGCATCCAGTTTCTACCGGAACTCTAAAAGTAATGCGATCAAAATTTCCTGATCGTACACGTGAGAAGGTGGGGGAGTTGAGAAAGAAGGGTGAACCCTCTTGGACCGTAGACGATCTACTGCAAGCTTTTGATATTGTTGTCGAGCAGCTTGAGCTTATGGAGGATACGGATCCTAGAGATAATTCGTCTTCTGTCGCAATGCTTTCGCAGCGTCAGTACAGTTCAGATCGTTCTCCTTTCGCACATTCTCCATCACGTAGGTCCAATCGTAATACATCTACACATTCTACCAAGCAAGACTACCGTAGCTTTGAAGGGACGCGTTGTAACTTCTGCTTAAGGACATAAAGCCAAGGAGTGCAGAGAACTGACCACTCCTAGAAAACGGAGGCAAGCTTGCATAGACTTCAGCCTTTGCTGGAAATGTCTCGGCACCGGTCATAGGAGCTTCACATGTGGAGCGCCGAGATGCTACATCTGCGATAGGAATCACCATAGCCTACTTTGCTATCATAAGCCAAATGCGTCGCGTGATTTAGCTAGGTACCGAGCAACGCACCAGCCAAGGAGCCCATCGAGACGTGATTTTTCTCTGCGAAGCCCTAGACCTTCTAGATCCAGGGAGAGTTCGAGAGATCGATCACGCGCTTCAAGCATTTCAAGCGCTAGTGTGAGCAGGTCGTCGTCGCGGGATTTCCAATCTCGTAGGCGGAACTCCCCTTACCCTAGGCCAACGGTGGTGTTCACTGACCCTCCCACACAATCAAACACGACCAGTCACACTTCCATCTGCATTACTCCATTCGTACAATCCACCACTTCCGATGAGGACCACGAATCAGATGGCAAAGATTCCACATACTCAAAAATCTCCACCCAAATTTCGTTATTCTGTATGTCTCCGTCATCCCATTCTAGCCCTCGTCTCATGGTGGCAATAGCCCTGACTTACAAGTTCAAAGAAAATACGGAGCAACCGCTTTTAGTTCTCCTAGACAGTGGTTCTCAATACAGCTATGTTCGTAAGTCTACTGCATCAAATCTTGGGATGACACTTAAAAATCCTCAGAACATTACTGCATTAACCTTCGGTGGACATAAGCACACCGAAATCTCATATGAGGTAAACATCACGTTGTTCGATCACGCGAACGAGCCTATAAGCGTAAAACTCCTTACCCGTGATTTCATTACTACCATACCTTCCAGCAATATTACATACACACACGACGCTCCAAATGTATTTCGTTCCTTTGAGAATGCCGATACAGACATCCTCATAGGAATACATCACTATTGAAACATCGTCAACAAGACAACAACGAACAGCTACCATCGGGTTATGTATTCTCCTACACCCGTTTTGGGACCAGTAATTTCAGGCCTTTCTGCAGATGCCTCTGCTTACTCAAGCAACATTAATTCTGTAATGGCATCTAAGAAGACAAAAGGCAATGAAACGGAACCAGGTAAGACTGATGAAATTGTGCGTAAGCTGTTCGGATTAGAATCTGTGGGTATGGAAGAGGAACTCAACCATATGGACAAAAACGTGATCGAACAGTACTGCAGCTCCGTCAGAGTCATTGGTGGATGCATCCATGTAAAGTTTCCATGGAAATCCGGACACCCTTTCCTTCACGACAACAAAGCGTTGGCTATGCGAAGGTTGGGAAGTCAGTACGCAAAGTTTCGTTCTGATCAAAAAGGTTGTAGCAAGTACTGCCAAACCTTCCATCAGCAACTTGCGTCTGGAATAATAGAGGATGTCACGGATATCCCACCGACTGGACTTAACGTTTATTACATACCACATCAAGGCGTCCGCAAGGATGACAGCAATACTACAAAAATTCGTATTGTCTTTGATGCCTCCACCCACATGAGAGACTTACCCAGTCTCAATGACTGTATACATCAAGGACCCACATTAATGCCAGACCTTTGCGGAACGCTACTACGTGCACGCCTTCATCCGTACTTGCTTATAGCAGACGTCGAGAAAGCAGTTCACCAAATCAGACTACAGGAAGACTAGAGGGATGCAACTAGATTCCTTTGGTTGAAGGATACAACAAAGCCTCCAACCAGGGATAATCTCCGCGTCTTTCGTTTCACTCGTATCCCAGTCGGTATTAATGCATCCCCGTTTCTACGAAGTATCTCGATAAAATACGCACTTGAGAGGGACCACCAAAACAACTTACGGGAAGAAATCCTCGCTAATACATACATGGATAACGTGCTCCTAGGTGCTAAGACCACCAAAGAGTGCTTGGACAAGCAACAAAAGTGCAAGAAAATCTTCCAGAGCATGGGCACGAATCTCAGGGAGTTCATGTCCAACAGCCGGGAAGTCACGCAGGTCATCCCACTCACGGACCGCATGGCCCAAAAATCCAACACCGTAAAGTTATTGGGAGTCAGATGGGACCTCCCGAAGATTTTAGTTAGTTTTTGTATTAGTGTTAATGTAGGTTCCAAAAAGTAACCACCAACCGAACAGCTCTAAGGGCATTCGCTTCGACATTTGATCCTTTGGGTCTACTTAATCCATTGTTTATCAAGCTCAAAATATTAATACAAGAGATCTGGCAAACAGGTTACTCATGGGACGAGCCGCTGGACGAGAAGACTATCAAAAGCTGGTCTGACCTTCTTCAAAAGATCAACCACTTCGCAGCCAAAATCCCCAGATTCGTTGGCCATACCTTCAAAAATATTTACCATTTTCTCGAACGCCTCGATAACGATCTAGGTATTGGCGTTGCGCCACTATTGCATATGCAGTGTGCAGACCTTATCGCGGCAAGCCGTTCTCACACAATCTTAATCATGTCAAAATGCAAGATAGCCCCTCCTGGCGCCACGTCAATACCGCGCATGGAGTTGCTAGCCTGCCACTTGGCCGCGAAGCTGGCGCGTTTTCTGCGAAGCGAGCTAAAAGTTCAGCTCTATTCCATAAACCTTCTATGTGACTCGCAGATAGCGCTATAGTGGATCCACTCAAAAAAGTCACTAAAAAACTTTGCAGAAAACCGCGTCAAGTACATTCGCAAAATGCTTGACGAACTTGCTTCCGCAAAGATCCACAGCAAGTTCTACTATGTAAACACCGACAACAACCCTGCTGACTGCGCAACTCGAGGACTGACCGCAGACGAAATAAAAGACCACCTTTAGTGGCACCGTCCTGCCTTCATCCTCGACGAACAGTCAAAATGGCCCAATGCATCCATGGATTTCACCGCTCAAGTTCCATGCGACGATGAAGCAACCATGGAAATCAAATCAGTTAGTACATTGTCACTCCTTCAAACATACCACTTATTTATTCCCTTCACTCTTATATCATCCTACTCTAAACTGATCCGTGTAGCAGCATGTTTTAAAATATACTGCCAAGCTTTTTAATCTAGCACATAACACCCGCAAAAACCTCACAAACCAGCATTCCATTCTTCACAATATTTCTCTCTCACCCATTATTACATCTAACGACATGAGAGCTGCGGAGCTCCTTCTCCTCCTCGAACATTATCGCGAAGGAGAAGTTGAACTTCATAGTCGAAGTATTGCAAAACTGAACATCACTCAGGACGAACATGATGTTTACCGCGTTAACACACGCATGGAAAAGTCTGACCTGTGTGAGTTTGCTAAAAAAAACCAATCTTATTACTGCCCACTCACCCTCTTACCAACATGGTGGTCAGATTCTTCCATGAAAAGATGTTCCACTGTGGCGTTTCGCACCTTATCTCCACGTTAAGACGTGAGTATTACATTTCCCATAGCAGACGTGCTGTGAGCACAGTTATTTCTAAGTGTATAACATGCAAGAGACATCAAGGACGAACTACTCTTATCCTAATTAGCCCGACCTGCTAACAGAACGAGTTTCCAGAAGCCGTCCATTTCAACACATTGGTCTGGACTACTTTGGACCTCTTTCTGTCAGTTTTGATCGAGGTCCGACTCGTGAAGTGTGGGTCTGCCTTTTCACTTGCATGGCTACACGGGCGTTGCACTTAGAATTGGTTGTGGATAACTCCACGGTGCAATTCCTCCCCGCATTTAGGAGGTTCATAACACGGCGAAGCGTTCCAGAAACAGTTCTGAGCGACAACGCACCGACGTTCAAGCTTAAACGGGAGATCTTGGTCAACGAACTAGTCAAAGTTGAGCAAGATCCAGCCGTTCGAACATTTGCCGCCGAACAAGACCTCAACTGAAGTTTCATTACTCCATTGTCCTCGTGAAAAGGCGGGTTCTACGAGCGGTTAGTTGGATCAGCAAAAATGGCCCTAAAAAAACAATTTGTAAACAGATCGTTGACCTATGGACGTTTGAAACTCTACTCACTGAGGTCGAGGCAACGGTAAACACTCGCCCGATAACTCCAACTATTGCTAATCCATCAGCAGAAACATTTGTACTATGACCAGTAGATCTCATTAGCCCACACTTCCGTTTAGGACGTGCGAGTGGAGCAAACAGCTTGCATAGTACATACTACGATCCATCAGTCACGGACTCTCACGCATTTATTATATCCTACTACAATAACCTCTGCACTGCACTAGAACATTTCTGGTTGTTCTGGCGCAAGGAGTACTTACTAGCCCTTGCAGAGAGAAATAACTCAATCTCCCGCAAAAGGCAAGGAGCTCGTAGTACGCCTAAAGTCGGAGAGGTTGTTTTGATCCAGCAGGAAAACGCACCGAGAAATTCGTGGCCGCTTGGAATCATAGTACATTTAAACAAATCAGCCGATGGGGCTCTGCGATCGGTTCAAGTGCGAACTTCCAGAGGTCACGTCTTAGAGCGGTCTATTAATCAACTAATACCCCTAGAGTTGTCCACGGAAGTTCGCGAAAGTCCAAAAAAGCAACCTCAACAACCAATTCCTACCCGTATCCAACCTTGGAGGTCAGCAAAAACAAAAAATCATCAGAATACGGGCTAATTCACGCTAAATTTCTGCCCGAACCTCAATTATACTTCTATCAATCGTTCATTTACTAAAAATACCTAATACAAAAA
>KN549484.1:108330-118998 GCA_000797555.1 Oesophagostomum dentatum | reverse complement strand
CGCTAGCTATGTGTTCGCCAAAAATCTCACAAACTTTCATCAGTAAGTTGAAAAGTCGCATTTTGCGTGCGATGTGCAACTGCATAGAGGTGTTCTACTCAAATAGCATGGACAGAGGAACATTATGTTTATGCGCAAATCTATACAAAAATCTTTTGTTTTCGGAATATGCCACTGTTTCCACAATTGCACAGCTTGCTCTGCATCCACCGACTTTTCAACTCGAGCATATGCGTAGATACATACAACAAGCTGGCGCAGAATAGTTTCAGGATTTTCAGGACGAGCAGAACACGTTCTCGAGAATTTTTGTAAATTACTGCTAGTCTGTTAACCTCTGCTTGCAGCCTTGAAGCGCGCAAGCAAGCGTTCTGGTTTGATGGCTGAGTGCTGTGATGCTGACTTTATAGCGTACACAGCCGAGCTCTTCATCTGCCTCCGATTCCTCCCAGTCCAAGATTCCTTCGTCTTCAGCGAAACAGACCACTGCTCAGGCTAAGGTGCTTTCCACTTCTTGTTGATATCTCAATATAGAATTGCACGCTGATGATGAATATTTGTTTTCAGGCGACTAATGCAGCGAAACCAGATGAGATCAGACTACTTCCATCGGAAATGGCACATCTAGACTATGTGCTGCTGAAGGACGTCTCTCTCAGTGTTCTTAAGAGTACTATATACAGGTTGCCGCTTGATAGGGTCGGTAGTGATTCCTACTGTATCGTTCCTTTTCACTTTTTATTACAAGATAGGCTTACAAAGGAACCAGCTCTATGTCCTGCGTGAGGACACATTATCTCCAAGGAACTTTATTAAGCTAATGGGGTTCATTAGTAGTACTATTTTGTTGTAACATGAATGTTTATGCCATATACGCATTACCTGCCTGACTGTTGCCTGACTGTCGACCTCGTAGAAGAAAGAAAAAGCGGTGGGCATTTGTTAACATCTCACATTAAGTTTGCTTAAAGCTTAGTTTTGGTAACAAATTTCGTGAGTTCTTTTCTTTAAATCACGCACTTTATACATTAACTTTTGTGTTCTGGCAACTAATGCTGGAATTCATGGAATTTTTGTTCAGCTAACCAGGTTAGTGTATATGTGCCTCACCAATAATGGGTGAAATACATGTTGACTCTAGTCAGTCGCTGTTTTTCTGTGATATACAAACTTCGAAAATCGATTCTTCATTCTAAATCGTGGTGGATAGCCTGGTTAGCCAAACCAAACTTTCATGAATCCCAGCTCGAGTTGTTATGCTGAAACATCTAGCGACCTTACGTTTGGCGGTACTCCTGAAACTCGTCCAGATGGTGAAACCTCGCCCCTTTTCGAATTTCTAACTTTCTGAAAAACGGGATTTCTGGTGGTTCCAAGCTCGAATCCAAGTCACACTTGTGCCAGTGGCCCTATTCGCCGTATCAAGAGAGCTTGTTAGCGGGGCGGCGAATGGAGCCCCACTCTCAAGTATGACTTAAACTCACACCCAGCGTATGCTTGCTGCCAGCCAGTCCATCACCTCGTATCTGGTGTCGGTAAATGTTGGGGTTCAGAATGCTTGCCGTCACGGATTTTCGGTGAAAATCCATGGCGCTTTAAGGGCTTTCCTCGCCATATTCTTAGCACTATAAGTGGATAATTTACATTTCACGTCGCTCCAGTCTGTACTTCAAGGCATCAAAATTAAACAACACTTAACCAGCAGAAGGGGAAGCGTAACATCAGCGCTGGGAAGACAGAGGCTGAACTTTTCAACCATGCTGGTTTTGTCAGAGATTTAACTAGAAAAAAATAGAGGCGGTCAACTTGGCGGGTATGATGTTGCAGCATTATGCCTGACCCTGGCACCAAGCTGGAAGTTAGCAGCTCCAGCTCGAAATAATATTAGAACGTTTTTATAGCTGCCAGCTTTTCCTATGAATGAACTTCTCTATGACCACTTACTTATTGACCACTCCTTCACTTGAGCAGTCAATCTTTAAACTGAAACTAACATACATTGCTGAATTTATGCCCTTTTCTTTTCAACTCAGCGATCACTATGAGGGCTGCTTATAATTGCTTAGAATATAACTATAGAAACACTTTCAGTTGGTCAATCTTGGATATCATCTGAAAAGGTATCCTTTGCCCAAGCGTGAGAGGACACTGGGAGCAATAAAGTCTCTGCTTTTCGGCAAGCTAGGTGAGTTCCTATTCAACTGAACTTGAGATGAAACCTGGATAACTTAAATATTGTTTTTCTTAAACTAAAATGGCATTCTCTGAACATCATTCATTCTCGTCTTTTCTGTCGTTACCCTGTGAATGTTGCTGTAGGAGAAGTCAGGGGCTAATCGTAGCAAGCGGACAGTTGCTCCAGCTGGCTTCGAGTTTGTTTTGTTAGATCGGCTGCCGATGAACTGATGGCAGGGATTGTAGATGAAGTGATTTATAAGCTTGTTTTATTTTCGAAAACCCCTAAAGTAATTCATTTTCGTTGGGTGCGGGTATTTTGCAGATAATTGCCGGAGTTTTTTTTTTGAGCGCTGAAATACAGTTTTCTTTTCAGCTGATATGAATGTTGCGAAACTGCCTCCAAATTGGACTCTGAAAGATGACATACCTGCTCGTGGAACTCAACGTTTCGGGAAGGTTCCAGAAGTGTTTGTGATTAAGAAGATCGCAAACGAGGACCAGCTGAAGTCTTTTACTTGGCCTGGGCTTCCAAAACCTGCAGAAGCAAAGGAGGGAACGTCAACGGAAAAGGTTGCAGCTCCGCCGGCAAAGCTTGTACCTCGTAGTGTTGTAAAGCCCGCTGAAAAGAAACAAAAGGAAAAAGTTCAGCCTTCATCAGCAAAGCCGTTGGATCTACCGAAGACATTAACAGAAGGAGACCTACCGAAGTAAGGAACCGAGCATTTTGCATCTGTTCTATTTGGCGTATTCGTAGTTTTCTAGCGATCACCTTGCAGGTTCTTTCCCGGTGTTGAGATGCTTCTCAAAAAGGCTCGAAGTGATGGTGTGCACATGTTCATCTCCGCCGATACCGAAGGAGCTCAAGCCCGTAGGTTTCACATGCGTATCGAGCGCGTTTCATCCATCCATGTTCCATCCATGCTCACTGAAAACAAAAAAAAACAACTTTTAGCATTATCTAAGACCTAAAGGTTGTATATGTATGACATTTCTGCGGTGCGATTACTGTGTGGGCTTCGTCTTTTGTCTGTATTATCATTTAACATGGAAATCCAAAATCACACACGTTGAAGACTGGATTTCTCTGAGAAACTTGTAGAATACTGGAAAGATAACTGCTGAAAATTTTTAGATGATCGATTCCTTTTCGCGTATCCGATATGGTTACCGGTGATAATTTCATAGCGTTTTTGCAAGCCTCAGTAATCATATTTTCGGCGCGCTACCTTAGGTGTTTTATAGGTAGGTTCCCATATAGCAGCAAATGTCAAGCAGACTTCGCGGCGACATCGAAAAGCTTACACGTAGCTGTTCTCTTATACTGTTCCGCGACCAGTTGTAATTCCGAGGGGAAATAGCCACCAGTTGCGGCAGAGTAACTGATGAATCAGATAATCTTCATGTTCCTTCTTCTTGAAACCTGGGCATGTTTTGAATATCCTGAAATTTACATGCTATAGAAAGAAAGAAACAGTGAATAGATATGATGAGTCAGACCTATTCACTGTTTCTTTCTTTCTATAGCACATGCGTTCTCCTCTAGTTAGGTGCAATTGCGCAAAACGGCACATGCGAGAAAGCCATTGAGAACATTAACTTCCCCTCGTTCCATATGTCGCAGCATACACGATAAAGGTTGAGTACATTGAGTACGACCGCTTCACATTTCATGGAAGCGGCCGGGGCAGAAAGTATCCCTTTTCACTTTCTGATGGGAAAGGGTAAAAAAAGACTTCCCCTTGCGTTGCACAGTTGAGGATACAACATGCACGTTCAGTGACGGATACAGTATGTACCATTCTTTGTCCCGCTCATTTCCGATGAATTAAGCAAGGCAATCCGACAGTGCGTGAGAAGGTGTGGTCCAGGAAATTCAGTGTCGGTAATCGAGCTGCCCCCGAGCAACCTAAAGCGCTTACTCATAAGAAATCGCATATACGATCGCACGTGTATGACGGCAAACTGTATAATATGTCCATGGGGAAGAAATGGTGATTGTATGTGTTCTGGCACCATCTACTTGATGGGAGAAACGGGCCGGCCTTTATGTCTGGAAATTAAAGAGCACCTAAATGACAGAGGCAATGTGCGCACCTCTACCTCTCTAGGAGTCCATAGAACACAAAAGCACGAAGGAGCCAATTTCGATATGAAAGTGAGCATTTTGGCGCATGAACAGAAAACATCAGCTAGAAAAATAATGGAGGCGCTTTGGATCGAAGCAAAAAGTCCTGGGATGAATCGTAAGGAGGAATGTATCTTCATAACACGAGAGCTCGCCCCCTATGTTGATCAGATTTTCTGACCAAATAGGGATTCCCATTCACTTGCCAGATCCACGAAGAACAGTTGCTTGCAGTGCGTCGCCAGTGAGATCGGCGATTAAGAGGTGTGTTAGGCGCGATACAGTGCGGTCGTGATGAAAGTAGTGGGTAGGATTGCTTGGTAGGACATTGATCGGATAAATTGCACGTCGTTCACCCATTCAGGCTGTGAAGAAGGCGAAATAAGCCGAAACGTTAGCCAAATAAGGCGCTGCATAAAAACATGCTTGTATGGTTTCAACAAAAAAAAATGTATGAAAAAGAATGGAGGTTTTGAGGCTACTCCTAGGTATTCTAACAAGATATCACTATTATGCTCGCTAGATTGCGGAGAATCACGCAAGCACTCTCTCAGCCGCGACATTTTCTGATACGACCCAAAATTAGCCTATTTGCTGGTGCGATTCTACGGCGGCGCCGATGACTCGTCTACTGTTGCTACCAGCCAAGTGGATCTGCATCATCTTCGAGGGTTTTTGTCGATAGCGGTTCCTGAATAACGAGTGACAAGAAAAGAAAGTTGCTCCAGTGAAGGATAACGTAATTTGAGAGAACACAAGCTGCCTAATCTGGTTTGTCTGTAGCTCAGTATAGAAGCATTTGTCATCTAATATCCTACTCGTCACCGGCGATTCTGTCGAGCAGCCCCCACTTAGACACTTCATTTTCCCTTTCTTTAGACCTAATGAGTCCCCCACTTTCTGTCCCCCTTCTTACGCATGCGTCGTAGACATGTTATCCGTCGAACACACATGTTTGGTGTAGTTACATCTGACTATAGAAGACGATGTGATGTTGGCGCACCAACCCTACATCAGGAACCCTTATGTATGAATGAGAATTTTTTTCAGAGTCGTGCAAATGTCAGTATGACGCCAGTACGGACTGCATTTCGTGGACGGTCATGATCAAGTTGGAAGTCTGCGAGAATGGAAAATTGCAAGTGTGTCATTTCTCGTGATTGGTTCTGTCTACATGAATGTTCATTTTTTTCCTAGGAGGAGGTTTTCCACGTCGATAACGTGTACGGCGGCGATAGCTTACAGTCTGTAAGTCCACCTTTAGCGCAATAGATACTGTACGGTTTACCGTAAGCGTTTCTGTCTTTGCAGATACTTCGAAACTTTGTCTTCGATATAGTTGATCGTCGACACTCGCTAGCTGATAAATTCAAGCAGACGCTGAAGGACGATGAAATGAAATTCATAGAAATGAGCATGTTGCTTCCAGTCATCAAAGAGAAACAAATGATGCAGCTCAAGTGAGTTGGATGCGTTAACTTTAATATTGGCATATTTCGAAGAGCTTGGGTTCAGCTGCCTTCAAGACGTGATACACAACAGTGGTGGTCGCAGTAAAGAGAGGAGGGGAGGGTTGCTTAGGTTAAAAAAGATGCGGGGCCAGAGTGAATTTGTTTGTTACACTTTAAGCTAATTTGAACAACGCTAATTTGACACATTTTTAATCGTTCTCTACAGAGTACCTTCAAGAAACTTCGGACCAACTATCGAGCGGCGGGAGGGTATATGGTCTTTTCAAAGCTGGGGGTGAGGGTGAGAGAATTCCGTAATACCTTTGGACTGATCCCCAAAAGAAATTCGGCAGTGAGAGTAGTACAATTATGCGTAATATGTATTAAGCACAATTCTTCTTTCGAAGTGGAGCTCTCGGGTTGTTTGGCTGTTTCTGCTCTGAACCACTTTCTCGTCTTCATTCCATGCTTTAGACGCATTGCCGTGGATCACACACTGTCGTTGAACGAAACGATCAAGGCAAAGGAGCTGGTTGACTGCCCAAGATTCATTGCAAGGAATAAGCAGGGATTCAAGCATCCAGCTCCACCGGTGCGCAGTTTCGCTCTGTCTGTTGATTAATGGGATGCTAATGAAGTGTTTTATTTAGGAAGAAGTAATCGAAGTGGATTGTCCTTTGTTCGTTTTTGGAGGCAATTTGCAAACCACTACTGCACCTGCACCTGTACCCTCCACTTTCAAGGATGTTGTGAAGAACACAGCCATGTTGGATAGTGCAGTGGCACGTACCCCTGCTGAAGAAGCAATGGATGCATGTTTTTTTTCTCTTGGGTATATGTGCAGTGCACAGAAATACGTGATTTTTTTCAGATTGAGGAGGTGGCGTTCATGCTAACCACAAATCAGGTTGCGTCTAATGACAGAGACACTTTGAAAACCTTATCCTGGGATGATCAAAAATTGCTAATCTCGCTTATGCCATGGGATAGGGTATGTGAATGTCAGGTAACTGCAACGTGATAATTATGTATTAATCGCATATTTTTCCAGCTGGTGGCTCTTATAGAACTTTTGAGAACATTGCCAGACGAAAACGATACGAAAAATCTGCTGGTACTTTGTAATCTTCGTCTAGGTAAATCATTATAGTTGCCTCTTCCTGATGTCACAGTTAACTTCTTCCTTTTGAAGAGAAACTGGGTATTGGACCGCTACCTGATGACTGGTCAACCTCCGCTAAAGTTCCTGTCCTACCTGGGCATTCATCGACTAGCTTCCCGACGTTCACCATGTTTAGTATGGCGGAGGTACCATTGATCTCGAAGACGATAAGCGATGTGAAGTACCTTGCGGAAGAAGTTACGACACTGAGCAGCAATGTGGATGTTCCTCGATTACATCTGCGCTTTGAAGCGAGGTGTGTAATTCAAATACTTTTCTATTGGAGGTATAATAATCCGCTACCTGTGGTCAGACTGCTAGTTTTTCTTCTTATTTGCCAACTTTTGCAAAACTACTTCAGAAAACGTTTGCATATCGTAGAAGGTTCTTGTTTCTTCAATCTTCTGAACCACGGAGGGTATTCAAATTTCGTAAAACTAGTCTTACGTTCTGCTGGCTTGTATTTTGAGAGGACCACATTGTCCTGTATAGGCTTAAATGTGCAAGGTTTTAAATAGCTAGTTGTATTTTGAAACTTACTTTCTCTTAAAGGGTGAAGCTACAATTATCCTGCTCATTCTGCACATTTGTAGGAGTTTCTCCATAAGTTTATTGCGTATATTTCCAGCAGCCATCCTGAGCAGCGACTCATAACACAAGCAGCTGACCGCGGCATACATTTCGCTTTTTTTCTCGATAGTCAGGAACAAGGTAAATCCATTCACTTCTAGCGAAGAGATTCACAGTCATTCCTCATGGTAGTGATTTGTATGTGGTAAAGTGCTAAGATGAAATGTACTCTGTTCTTCATCATTCAGAAGAACATCGATCGCATTACGATTTTGCCTCTAGAACGATTATGTGGTCAGTGGAGGTTACCTTTTTTAAGGATAACAATACGGAACTTCTGGTATGTGTTGTATAGTTTCTGAGAATCTGGGCCTGAGCCCGAGCATAAAGTACCAGTAATCATTTGTATAATTTAGAGAGAAACTGAGTTTTTGCACGGGGTATCAGAGAACATTACATTGAACGAGGTGAGCGCGTTTTTTTTTGTCTAAAAATATTTCCTTTCATACCTTCTCTCTAGATGACGCGGCAAGCTGTTCTGCAATTCAGCAAGCGCGATAATATCCAGAGCCGCTTTGGGTCCACAATCCTTGATGAAGCTACGCGCTTCATTGAAGTTTTATACGTTGTACCTCGGATTCCTTCATCAAAATTTGATGTTGAAAGGTTTACTCTTTAATTTTAAACTTTCTCACTCAACGCACTGACTAATTTTTGCCGACTCTCAGGTACCAACATGTGAAACTCTCATCATCTATAATGGAAAACCTGAAAGAAAAGCTTGTGATTGATCATCCACAGTTTGTTATAGTGCTCAAAGATCAGTTGAACAGATTGAGTTCGAAGGTTTGTGGTTGTTTTTGCTTTTCTTTGGCTTCCTAAGCGCTGCAGGCAAACGGCTTGCACTGCCATTAATTTGCTGACGTCATTAACTGTTATTTAGATCATCACTAACGCTGAGGAAAAAGCACTGTTTGATTTTGAAGAAAGTCAGCGTACTCTTGCTAAACCTCCTGTTCCCAGACTACAGGTAAGGAATTCTCAGTAGATTGAGTGCAGAAGTGAATTTAATTTTATTTGTTACAGTATCTGAACTTGATCGACATGGTTTACATGAATCTTACCGAGAAACGGGATCGGTTGCGCGCACCGGAAGGTGAGTATAGCTGCTGTTGTCCATATATCTGTATCTTTCTATATTCTGCTTGGCTGTCTCTTTACGCTCTTTTCGCCTGTGGACAAGGATTAGAACACTTCTAAGCACGACCAAATAAGCTCACCATTCTTTGCTCAGCTTGAGAACTACTCGTTACTATCTTTGGATATGTCATTTTAGTGAATACAGGGGACATATGCATTCATAGAAATTTTGCGAGCATGCTATCCAGAGGGCCAGAGGCCTAATTATTAGTACGATCCCAAAATCTTCGACAAGGTTTTCCACAGAACTCATAGAAAAGTAAGATTTGCACCTGCAGTCACGTTTTTGAACATTGGTGCCACTATCGCCTCGTATTATATGCCGAACGAACTCTGTTTGAACCTAAATTTATTACTGATTTATAGCTCCCTCCTCGGAAACCCAGCCCAGAAAGAAAAAGTCTACTGTGCCTTCTACACCTATCGAACCACATCTTCAATCTCCCGCTCCATTTGAAGTTCCTCCTCCTGCCAACCGCTACTACGGACCTCGCAAAGTGCTGCCTCATCGAGAAATGACCTTCAACGAGCTTAAAAACGCTGAGGTGAGAATAGCCAGAATCGCGTTTCATTCAGAAAAGTAACTCCATCCTATTAGTTCTAGCAGGAAACTGAGTTGTGCAAGTTTCAGGACATGGTTTCCCTGGCATGTCATCGAAGCCGTGATGTTGTTGTAAAACCTATACATTCCATGCGGTCGGTTACATTTCTTTCACATGTGGCGCAGCACTGGGGATATAAACTCAAGGAAGAAATTTCCGTTGGTAGGAGAAGTTAAACAATATTGTAACTCTCCACCGAGGAATAATGAGATTTTCAGATCCTTCTGGTACTACGAAAGTCCTCGTTCATTTCGAGGGACTTCCTAGGTTGGTAACGCTAGGACAGTGTGAGGGCAATTCGCTCATGTAGGTTATCTTTATTTTTTTAAAGCGTAGGCGTTAATCTTCGGTATGGTTGAAGTGTTTTTCTCAGAATTAGCGACTAGGTTTTTGCTTAAGATCGGCTACTGTTGGAGCTCACAGTTGTGCGATGGCAGCTTTTTGCTATATGCTCGTGATCCCTTTTGAAATGTGGAAAACTGTGATGAATGGAAAAACAGATGTACGGAGTTTTGTAATTCTATAAATGTTTTTTAACCTACGGTTTTTCCTTTTTCTCGTTTAGGACTGGATTGATACGATAATATACGCTTGTCGAGAACGATTTGCGCACCTATTAACTCTGATTTACTCTGGTTAGTTTCCTTGAATTCTTACAATCCTTGAGTATAGAAGACAATCTGCCAGTGTTACCGTACAGTGAAGGCGAGAATGTGCTTCTGAAATTTCGTAGCAAATTAACGTTTATTCTATGATAAGCGTAGTTGGCTAAACTCCTGTTTATACTCAGACGCACGCTCGTCTGACAGTCGCAGTCTGGTTTTAATATGGCTAAATCTTTGACCGAACTTTTCTAGCTGAGCTTTCTGCAAGATAAGCCTAGAAACGATTTTGAGTTTTACAGTCCTGTCAAAGACACCAGTCTTTTATTCTAGTTAGAATGCAAGCGAATGAACCATTTGCGTCTGGATTTATCAGCCACTCCTATCCGTAACCATATAGAGTGCGGCTGAGTGTGAATAGGCCTTTAGCAGGTTTTCACATTACAAAAAAAAAACAGTTTCTGGTACAGTAAGAAGGAAATTTTGTGAGAAGTCTGGTTATTCTGCTGAAATGGCTATTTTGGCGATCTTATTATTAGATGAGACATAACTGACCTTGTAAGAGCTGCCCACACTAGGTCGGTGGTACAGTAGTGCTGAGTCATGTGTTTAATGTGAAAACTGAATAATTGTCTGGTACATACCGCAATATGAAGCCGAAGTCTTAATGTCCTTCTAACTCTGTCAACAGTGGGGAATAAAATCAACTGCTAAATTAGCCGAAAGCGTGAAATAATACCCGCTGGCACCAAGAAAATCACACAACCGGTCTAGAGCT
>KN549483.1:65747-77780 GCA_000797555.1 Oesophagostomum dentatum | reverse complement strand
ATCTAAAGACATTAACAGTCTGGCTTCAAAGCATGGACAACCGGAGAGAAGTATGCGGAAAATTTTGAAAGAACCAAAAACTATGTTTCTGGATAACTGAAGGCATTCACGTGGACTGTACGGAGCTAACACCATTACTGTCCCTTTTTCGCAGCTAAAACAGAGCATTGCGAAAAGCACCTTCTCGACAAATTGGTATCGAAATTCTAGCTTACCGTGCAGATATAAAGGAATAAAGTACCAAAATAAGTTTCTTGAGTTATATAACTGTGTAGTGTTCCCTCTTCTAACCCAAAGTTTCCTGCATTTACAGAAGCAGCTGTTTGACTTTTCTTTTCATCCTAGATTTTACTTTTGTTTATCGAGCACTACGAAAGGATACTGAAATAATTGTGATTATAGTATGATAGAAAACAGTCCTATAGTGCTATCTAATAAACGGACCAGTGGAAAGATGGAATCAAAACTTTTTCGAGACATTAGCTGAACCTTGGCAATGATGAGTAGGAGCGCTATGAATCCCATAATATTTCACCAATTCCTATCATTTTGTAAAACAAGACACTTTCTGAAATCATTACTGTGCTGAGGTATTCCGATTCTCGGCAGCAGTGATGCAAGTAACTTGTTGGAGGAAACCGGGACGACATTTTTTTACAACCGATTCTCTAAAATTTTCTCTTGATCAAATGTATTTTCAGTCCTTCTTGAAGATACCGGTTCTTGGTGCAGTGTTCAAGATATTGTTTACGATAATATCCTATAGGAATCTGTATCGACCACTGCACTGGAATGACTACGAATGCGCTAAACACTACGGAAGGTATCAGTGCACACTATATGGCAGATGTAAGTAATGTTTTACAATACGAATTTCCTTAGTGTGTGTAAGCTTGCAAAAGGAAAGCTTTCTAGCGCTGCTATTGTTATGGATGGGTTTGATAGATTCCGCACTTTGTTTCCTATTCGATCCACCTGTTCTTTTATATCTATGGGCTATGCGTAAAACAGGAGCGAACTATAGTTCATCAAGGTAGCCAGATATTTATAAGGCTTTTGCTTACAAATTTTCTACTTAAGGGATGCTGCTGGCAATGATTACTCCTATTACAATTCAACGTACAGGGACTTTTCGCAGCATTACCCTAGCATTGCAGCCGATTCAAACAGGGTTACCTACCCAACAGCAGCAGCGGTAGAACCAGTGACAACCGTAACTTCTTCGCTGCCGTACCAATACGTACACCAAGGCTACCAGAGCTCTTACGGTTATCCTACTCCGGCAAATCCACCCCCACCTTACAGTCCATAGTTTTCAAAACGGCATATTACTTACCAGGATGGGCTACTATTGCTTTTTCACAGTGAATTTCAACATTTTTCTTTCATTTGGCGAGGTTTTACGTATAACTTTTAATGATCTTTGCAAGTAAAGCTTTTCGTTTCCTTTCATGCACAAAAAATTTAGCCTTTAAAACAAGCCATGCTGCTACCATTGTCTAACTTTTGATACGTTGAAGATTGGTGTGGTTCGTTAAATGTGGAATGTTTGGATCGAAAAGTCGAGCCATTTTAGAAAGTGAATTATTTGATAAAGAAAACAGGATAAAGTCGACTAGCAACATTATCGCTGTGCTGAGGTGGACAACGAATACCGAACACACACTACCGTTTGCAGGGAATTCTTTGCACTGGCGGATTTGTTGTTGGATTAACTTGTATAATGATGCATAATGTAGCGGTCGGAAACCCAAAGGTACAGAGCAGAATACAGCGGCAATGGTTGTTTCTGCTGTTACCAATGTATTAAGGCGATGACCCAGGTTACCCTCACGAAAATTTAAAAATACGATTCTTTGTCAAGTCAGAAATGAAAGAAATAGATCATTCCACATTTGCGTATATCTGCTGCTCGGGATGCAGAAATTAGAACATTTCTCCTATCTATCTATCTATCACAAGATTCCTTCTAATCATTTAGCGGTGCTGGGACTCCCATACCCTGCGAAATTTTAGTAAATCTAAGATTGTTATTTGGTTACTTTTAGCACAATGAGATTTTGACGAAACACTTAGGAAGAACTACTTGAAAAGTGATTCTTACACTTCTTACTGCACTATCAGTTTTTTAACTGAGATATAGAAAGTCGAGTTGCCCTCGTGCCAGCCGCTGCAGTTCGTGTAGCGCTGGGTTGTCGGCCTCGTCCGGTGCCTGCTGCCAAGCTCGTGGACGGGTCTATGACTTTATAAACGTTAACCGTTAATAACCCATAAGCTGCCAATAGCTTTGAACTTATACGAGGATCCTGCTCCCTATAGAGTGTTTAGTTCAGCATTAAAAAAAAAGGATGTGCTCCATTTTCAAGAAGATGTTGTGCTAGCAAAAACCGGGAACTAAATAAAGTGATTTTAACGAGTATTAGGTGTCGCTGTACAGTGGCAGCCGTCACCATCTATCGTTCATAAAGTCTGCCACCCTTCGTGGGCCCATATATTACAAACATTATTTAAAACAAAACAGCAGTAGCAAAAGCTTTCCGACGAAGGCACATATTTTTCAGTGAAAACAGTGCTTCCGAGATGTCTCTCGTTCCCTAAACTATTTATCAGATAATATGCTTATTGTTGATATACTTCCAGCCAATTGAAAAATTTGTTGTTTTAGTGGGAGTAATTTCGTCAGCAGCACAGTAAAGGTTTAAAGGCAGTTTACGCGGAAATCCTCGATACTGAGATTTTGGTATGGAACTAAAGAAGACGATGCCAACGCCATGAGTACTGCTATCATGGTCTAAATGCTCAACACTGCTTCTTGAACGCTGAAAAACAGCCTTTTATGCGGGAAAAACGCACAAAATGCTCCCCAATGGCTCTTTTTTTTACAGCGTTCTTAGACAAATTTGGAATATACTATCACTATGGCTATATTGAGGAGGCCTTGCTCTTTGATTCTGTTCTAAAAGTGAGACATCGAAAGCTAACCTGAGGGTTTGTTCAAACATAAGTTTTAGACACAAGAAAAGGATGTGCGGGGGTCAAATCAAGTTGACTTTCCCTAATTTTGGTATGCACTGATCAAGGCCTCCTCAGTACAGCAATGATGATAACATATGTAGTATTGAGCACTTGCACCGCAACACCCGTACTCAGGGCGTTGCCTTCTTTCGTTCCATACCAAAATCTCAGTACCGCGGATTTCCGCGTACACTGCCTTTAAAATACTCAGCATATGCATTGTAAATGAATACTTTCGATTTTCCTTAGCGCGGAGGAGTAAGGCTACCACGATAATCACCTAACCACCAGCGCCGCAGCAGCACCTGCGCTTCTTGCCTCCACCCACCTGTCTGGCAGTGAGCTACTTGTTGGCACGCATCCGCTGAAGAACCAATAAGATTATAAGGCAAAGCAATAGAACAATATTAGTATCAAAATGCCCAGGTTAAGAGAAGAAAGAACTTGGAGATTAATAAGATTATACTGCTGGGGCCGTATTCATCATTGCACTTACCCCGGTGTAAGCTAGGAAAAGCCCACAATTTAACCTCGATGATTACTGGTTTCGGGTAAGGTTTTGGCGGTTCCTCGCTTTCCCTGGGGTAAACGCAATAATGAATACGGCCCCTGGTGTGTCCTCGCAGCAGCATCTTATCACAACAAAACTTGCCAAGCAGAAGCCATTCCGGTGAATCTCTCATTTTATGTCTTTTGCATCTAGTCACATGATGTGACACGCTTTTATGCATAACTAAATAGGTAGAACAAAGTGAAGCAAACTTCTTTGCCATCCTTCTGACGTATTTCATTATGTGCAGCGTGGCCGTCCTAGTAAAAAAATCACCGATAATTTTTGTCGAAATAACCCCCCCCTCGAAAAAAGAGAGCTTATGTGTGGAGCGTCTATAAAAGAACATCGCCATTTTATGCAGGCTAGCTGAAAAAAGAACATTGGAAGATCGCTTGTAGGTTTGTCATTTATATGTAACCAATCATTCGTACCTCGATTATATCCCTACACATCATAAAGGCAGTGCCCGGTTCTTCGCGCTAAACTAGAGTAGGAAAAGTAACGGAGGTTACGTGATCATTGATGTTTAATAGAGACGACTCAAACTGTCAAGCATCTGACGCAGTACGTTGATAAGAATTAGTAGTTTTCTCCTCTGACTTCTGAATGTTTTGCAATGCTGTTAAGGGTACGTCAATACACTTCTTTCTCACATGTTTGTTCATATACCAGTTCATATTCATCATATCTCAGGTATTCACTGCTATACTCGCCCTTCTTAAAACAATTGCGCAGATATGCTGTTATCAATTTGGCTTGTGGAATGACCTGAAATGGAGTGAGTCGCATTTTCGCATAGATCAATAGGTTCAATGCATTTTCTGGGGAGAAGAGTCAGAATGCAAACTTATTCAACGTCCTATCCTTTCTTCAATACATTAGAAATCGTGCAGTGCTTTTTATACCGCCCTCATCTACACTATTTCTTTGAAGGTTTCAGAATGGGTTTCCAGTTCCGCTTCAGTAGTCGTTTTCGTCCTGGTTATTTTATACATATGTCATTCGTATATTAACTGCAATAACGTATGGACTCTGGCTGTTCTGGTTCTTTTCGAAGTAGGTTTTGATGTGCAGTTTTCAAATGCTAGGTAGTTAGGAATGAAATGTTCGATTCCCCTTATGCCATCTTCAACAGCTGAACGATCAAACTGCTACTGTAAATCATTCTATATTTTCTTTAATTGAGAGGAACCAATGTTCTTTTAAACGGATACTTAACGCTAAGGATAGACCTAGAAGTAAGCTTTACATGATTCTGTTTGCTAAAGTGAATAAAGGGAGAAAATCGTACCATTCCACAAACCTACAATTTCTTGGAGGAAGTGCAGGCTTTTCTGTAAAAAAATAATATTCTTGCAGTATTGAGAGAGACAGCACAAGTCGAATACGTGTTATGACGTCCGCTCAAAAATTTCGATAGCGGCGAAAAAATGCTAAGTGCCCTTGCGAAAGGATTGTTGCTTGTTCAAAAACACAACCCATCATGAAGCCAAAAACAATTATCACAATGCGTCAATTGCGTCAATTTTACTAGATGAAAATTTGAAAACGCTAAGCTTGTTCTGAGAATATGTTGAAGGAGGAGTCATTTCCGGTCAATTTCTTCGAAATTGCCGTCTCTCGAAAAGTAAGAGCAAGAGCCAGGTTTTTATACTTGGAACTCTAGTCTAAGCGATAGACGCTTATTTGAAAAAGTGGACTTTTTTGAAATTTCTTTTAAAAATTTAGAAATTAAGAATTCTACCTCTTCTGCATGGAACGCCGATGCTCTGCGCTGCACATGGCCTGGTAAGGGTTCAAAAGAGATTTTCTTGGTGGTCCTCATATAGCCCAGTTCAGCTTTCCTAGCATGTTTTCCTCCGGAATAGGAGAGCCGAACATTCTTCTTCAAAGCACCATTTCATTCTTAATATGTCGTGCCCGGGCAGCATCGGTGGTAGGAAGCTCCGGACACGCCAGAAGTGGGACCCGTAGGGCAGCCACGCTTAAGTGGAGAATGCTCAATGGGGGCTGCAGAGGCCTTTGCCCTAAGACTAAGCGGCGCTTACACGCGTAATCCCTAGGCGCTGATGATGGCGCAGGCGATGTTAAGGAGTTAACACGATTGGTTTAATTACATTTATCCTAACTTCCCCAATATGACACGTTACTGGCGATCGATACGATATATACAAGTAAAACGTATGTACAATAAAGAAAGGGGCAAGTCTTAACCGGTCTGGGCACGCGCAACGCTTGCGTGCGGCGATGATCCATGTATCCAGGCGGCTGGCGTCGGCTGTCCTCCTGGCGCTGCTCATCGGGCTCGACGCGGACGGCTGGGCATCGTGGCGACGGCGTAGGACGGCGTTGGACGCGAAGACGGAGCTTGGAGCCGACCGCTCCCGACGACGACAGACGGTGACTGACTGGCGCCTATCGATAGCTTCGTCCTTTTATAGCCGAGGGGCGGGGCGCCGCGGGAGCGCGGACGGCTGAGGCGTCTCGGCGAAGAGTGAGCCACGGGCTACGAGAGACGCCGCGGTAATGGCAGGCGCAGAGAAGGAGGGGAAGGGACAGGGGTCGACGAAGGAGCCGAGGGGGAAGGGAAGGGAGTCGTGGCGAAGCACGACATAATAGCTTAATAGTATTCTGCTTAGAGATAGTCCTTTCGTTAATGTTTGTGAGATCTTTGCCTTGGAACTCATGGGTTGGGCGTGCAGACAGTATACCACCAAAATTTGTTTGGTAAGTTTCCATAACGGAGCTATTAGAAAGGGCCTGTTCTGTAGCTCTACACAGCAGCAGCCTCGAAAACCTCCTCATTTTAGAGAATGTGTCTTATAAAAATTGAAAGAATCTACGACTAGTCAAAGTACGGCGTCAAAATAACTGCCTAAGAATAAGTATTAGATTGTCCTCTTGTTTGAATATGACGATACGGCGATAGGAATAAAGCTGCAACCCCGCTAGTTTTGTTTAGAGCCAAGTTTCGACATTTGTTCTCTATTGCATTGTAGTTTTAGTAGTAGCAAGCGCATCATTGGCAACGCTGCTTCTCCAAAACGAGCAGGCTTTTGAGGTTGCTACTATGGTGGCATTGTAAATCACACCCCCTCCCCCTGATAGTTCTACTAAGAAAATCTCACCCACGAAATTTTAGTGGTGCACTACCTTTTATTATATTTTGCCATTATTGGAAGTGGTAACGCTCAACCAGGTTTGCGCTACGCCAATTTTTTTCATCATCCTCATCGATTGACTAGAGATCCACATCGATTTTATCGATTTTTTGTTGAATTGAAGATCTCGGTTCTTAACAGAACGCGAACTCACAGCCGAACATTCGGAATGTACCCCTAAAATTTGTCTTTTCAACTGCCACCGAGATCTAGAAAAATATTCAAAGTTTGCTTTGAGTATGAGACGTCACAAGTTCTCTAAAAATAGTGGTGCCTGTAAGACAAAGCAAACATTTGTTGTTCATGAAATATGGACCCGTTAATAAAGTTCTCTCGTATCAGATCCAGTGAAGAAACCATCTGCTAGACCATTACGGGGCTCACCAATTTTCAATGATATTCAACTGGCCCTAATGGAGGAGCTGTGAAATAGTCGGCTGTCAGCTGAATCTTTAGCACTGATTTTTTGGGACATGCGAACTTTACTGCAAGCCGTAGCAAAAAAGTAGCTACTCGCCAGATTCAGAAATTCAGCTGGTTGTCGTCATAGGTAATGAAATATGGGAAACACAACATACTCACAAATGTGAATATTTGCCGCTTTTTTGCGTGAAGCAACCTCATTTACCCTCCGTTCGTTCGTTGAAGGCTTGTTCATGCGCGGTCAATCTTGGCGTTTTAGAATTTTAGCTGACGAACCATTGCATCACCTTTAGAATACTTTATTGAGCTATACTCAAGGCTGTTAAGATTCATTTATTCACTGGCTAACGTTTCGTCTCTCAAGGCTGTTAAGATTCATTTATTCACTGGCTAACGTTTCGGCTAACTCGTCTTTGCCAGAGCCTAGAATGGGAGAAGTGAAATCTATCCCGATAAACGTCCAGCAAGCAAGCCTACAATCTCATTCGAACTTCTTTCGCCGAACAGCGCTATTTGTCCTACACACATTTTAAACTGCGGATGTTGTTGGTAATGCACAGCGTCAGCGACGCACTGTCTACAACTGCTATCAATTAAATTGCCCTTCACAGTCTAGAATATCTGACCAAGATACGGACCCACTTCCAGAGGCATTCAACATTGCGGTTCATTCAAACGTTGCTTCTATGTATCTAGTCTCTATGCTTCCAATGTTTTTCGGGATGATGTTTCTGTTCATGTGCCAGTTTCTTTATCTTCACATCGATGTGCTCCCCTGCATGACTACGAATCTAATGGACACCTAAAAGAACAAAACCGTGAACTATCCCTACGTTCTTCGATGCGCACACTCAAGGGATGCCCAGTCTTTCTTATGTTTACAACCGCTAGCAATTAAACCTTGGTCGGATATTTTATGCTAGCCATGTTATGTGGTTTAATTGATAGCGGTTGTGAACAGTGCGTCTTCGCGGACGCTGTACATCGCCAATAACATCGGCAGTTCTAAAGGTATGTAAGCCAAATAGTGCTGCTCGTCGAATAAGGTTGAACAAAATTGTAGGTTTGCTTGCTGGACGTTTATCGGATAGATTTCATTTCACACATTTTAGTCTCTGGCGAAGACGGGCTAGCCGAAACGTTAGAGTGGTTCCGAGGTGCTCTCATTTCTGAGCCTCGGCATAATAGACTATATTACTTATACTTCTGCGTCAACGAGGTTTTTTATGGTGGAGTTTTATTGGAGGCCTGACGTCTCGAGCTTTTTGTCTTCTTCACACGCCTAAAGTGAAGCAAGATCAGGAAGAGTGTCAATCCCGTCAAGTGCCTTGTCCTCTTTGGCTAGAATCTCGATTCATCCCATGTGTAGCATTAAAGAATCAACCGGCAAGAAAAACGAGCGAACCGTAACTGTTTTCGCACGTAACTTCTTTTTGTTTCTGTTTGTGGGCTATAGTTGTTGCCATAAACAGTCACGAGATACGACTGCGTTGCAGTCACCCCCATTCGTGTTGTGCGACAACCAAAACACTACCACAGTTTTGTGCGAAAGCGGTGGATTTACGTCCCTTCGTTTTCTTGCCTGCTGATTCTCTAATGCTACTTTTGGGATCAATCGAGATTCTAACCAAAAAGGACAAGGTATTTGACGTGATAGACACTCTTCCTGATCTTGCTTCACTTTAGGCCTCAAGACGACGAAAAGGCCGATCACAAAAAGCAACATTGGCATAGAAGTATAAGTAATAATAGTTAGCCAGTGAATAAAAAAATCTTAACAATATCGAGTACAGCTCAACAAACCATTCTAACAGAGCTAGCAAAGTATGCATAGATTTGTCAACCAACGAGCATTTGAATTTGCGTCGCATCACTTTTAGAGCTGTAGAGAGCCCGAGCTAAAGTCTCCAGACTGTGTCGGTGGGATAACTTTTTTGGTTTCGAATGCAAACCTGATGGCAGTGACGCACATGCAGCGGCTTCCGCGAAAGGAGAGGTGCCTTTGACGGACGAATGGAGGATGTATGAAGTTGAGCAGTCATAGTGAAAAATACATGTTAAACAAACGAATGACGATGTGGTATCACACCTCAAACAGAAGGCGCTTTCAGAATAACTGTGCAGTATTTTGCATCCGTGGTCTCACTTTGCATACTAAGAGTAACATGCTAATTCAGCTACTCTTGGAGTTGCCTGTCATACTTCCATATTTCACAATGAAGACAAAATGGTGGTACTTTGTAGTACTGTCCGTGCTTTGCTTTTTGTTTGACATTTCTCTGATCTGGTGTCTCTCGAAACTCACAGATAATACTGATTGGTAAGTTCACGAGGAATCTTGATTTCCTGGTGAGTTAGGGAGAACTCTCTATTCAGCTGCGAAGGATGTGAAGATCCAACAGACGAGGAATGCTGTCTACCGATAGCGGAGGCAGTAACGACCTTAACAGAACTGGAATGCTGTGCGACGATAAGAGAAGCAGTAACAGCCTTAAGAACTTCTTGCACTAGTTGCTTTTCTGATTCGTCTGAATAATATGTATGATAACAGCGCATAGGACTCTACTCTCCAATAAATTCAGAGTTTGCGCAAGTCAGCTGCGATAGGAAAATTTCTTCTCCGGGGAGGAGCGTATGCGCTCCACCCTCCTTTTCGGGGCCACTACTGGTTCAGAATTGTGTAGCCCGTGAACTTGCTTTGCAGCAGTAAATGCGCTTGTACTCAATCTTGGCTGTGTTCGCTGTTCTTCTCACTACTGTTTATCATAAATATTGAACATTAACAGGAACATTAATTTTCTGCAACACGTTAGCTTTCTTTGCGAGAAGAATGCTGAGAAACAAGAGAAAAAGCAGTTTAAAAACAATCACAGCTCAATTTTATAATTTTTGTAGAAGACGGAGGGTAGGGTTTCTGACCACGTTTAGAACATTCTTCTCCGATTGACATTTTATGCATGCGATGTAATAGGGATGCTTTTTTAAATACACGCAATCCCATTATGTAATTACTCCTAAAATGAGCTCTTTGCAGAAAGTATTTCAACGTGAAACATATGTAATTAGACGGTCTATATATTACATCAGAACGTGCTACTGGTGAAAGCAATAAAACTTATGCCTTGGTAAGCTTTCAATCAAGAATAGTGTGCAAATGACACTAAAGAATTGAAGATAAAAAATTTGCAAAAATAGCATCGAGATTAACCTTGCCCTATCTACACATCTATCTGACTCATGTTTCTTGGCTCTTACGGTAGTCTATCCAATAAGGGAGAACTAATTCTGAATTTTTTTTCTTTCCGCGAAGAAAAAATAGTAATTGCACTTTATTTTATCATGTCCTGAAATATTGCACATTTACAAATTACATTTCATACATTTACACATTACATACAAAAGCTATGATACAGTGTAAACAAACATTATAACAGGTTACGAAGAGATCGGATTACAGAGGAAGATCATTGCTACATTCGGAGTCAAGAGTAAAACAGGGGCTTTTACAAAGCTTCTTTTCCTAGGCTTAACATAGCAATAAGCAAATGACATTGTTCAAGAAGCCGCAGCCAAAGAGGATTGCCGCGCAAAGTGAAGTGTTTTCATGAACGAATTGTCCCGTATATATTACCTCCGTTTTGATTGAAACAGGCTGAAATCGACAGTAAAAAACAAGCAGAACATCAAGGTGTCAGCACCGACCAATCGATAATGTGCGCTGCAACAGCACGCGTGCAGTCGAGAGAACTCGTTCGCGAAAGCGCTTTCAAACACGTAACATACTGTCTGCTCAAGTATTCTGCGGACAAACACACTTGGGTGGACACGTTAGGATGCGTTGGAGGGCCGTGTTTAGAGATATCTGCCGGCCGATCGATTGCCGGCTCCGCCTACTTTGTGTGTCCGCAGACTACTTGAGGAGACAGTACCTTCTATATGTATACCTATATATTTTTATCAGACAAAAATTGTCGTGAACATTTTGCACATTACCTAGCTATTACATCAGCATTTAAAATCAGCGCAGAATCAAATACATTTTAGAGTAAATACAACCGTAAATGAAGTACGAAATCACATCCTAGTACCCATGGTGTACTCAGCTCGTCTACTGCCTCTACAGTAGATGACGATCTGGTAAGCTATGAATCCGATGAGTGCGATCAGAAGTAAAAGCAGTATTGCACAAATGACTATCACTGCCCACAGCGGTATTGGGAAGTTCCATTCTAAATTGAAAGGGGTAAGATATGGTTATAGCGTGATTAATGCCTCTTACTTACTGTCAGCGTTTAGATTAATCGATCCTCCCTTTAGTAATGTTGTATAAGAACGAGCCATATAGCGGATACCGTTCGTGTAATCACCTTTTTTGAAGTAGGACTCTGAAGAACGTACAGAACTACGGCACAGATAAGGAATTCAGCTTAAAAAGCGAAGAAAGCAGCACACCTGCTTTAGCGGTAACGGCAGCGACAACGTCATCAGTTAAGTAACGTTGCGTGACAGCGCCTAATGAGGTCCAGGTCTAAAATTTAAAAGTATGTCGATTCATCTTCTAGACCTGCCCCTTTTGATTTATCACTATATTGCTCGCTTCAGTTGGGCGCTTGCGAATATGCTCTGACGTCAGTTCTAAATATTTATTGTAGTAAGTCTCGTCTTCGGAGCAGTCTCTTTACAACTTAGATTTACGACAAAAGATCCTTTTGCAGGAGATCACACTTTTGTGTGAAGAGGATACCCATGTTCTTGAATTGCAGAATGAAAAAGAGTACGCTAATTTTACTACACGTAACAAAACCATTTATTTTATCCTCGGGGTAATGTTGCTCCTGCAATATTGTGCGGCAGCAATTTGTCGCCGTACAACACTGATCA
>KN549481.1:105350-115513 GCA_000797555.1 Oesophagostomum dentatum | reverse complement strand
TTTAAGGATGCAACCTACAGTTGAAAAGGTAATATTTGTTAGAGTCGGGAAGTCAAAAGAAGAACCCGTCGAGGAACCATGCAATTTTGCTCGGAATTCAGAAATTGCTACATTACATGAAGGTAACGTAAGAAGTGTAAACTCTAGGCTAGGTTTAGCCATGCTACTCATAATTATTTGGCTAAAGTGTCAGTGAAATCTTTGTGTTATTGTGATAGCTCCAATAGAGCCCGAAATAACTAATTCTAGAATAAATTTCAGAATTGCTAGAACTAAATTTTTACATTATTTCTTGAACTTTCAGTTTAGTCTCATTACTGTTGAGAGCCCCTGCGCCTAGACGTACTTGTATTTTGAGTCGTTCATTTCCTTCCCACAAATTATGATCCCGTATTCTGAGGAACCTCTGTTCCCGAGTCCAAAGTTGCCACAGTGGCAAGCTGAGGAACAAAGTTTAAGTCATTTGGCAGACACTTCTGGTAGCTTCGAGAGATCCATAAAGTTTGGTATTGCTGAAACCCATCAGGAAACGTGAAGGGAATTTTGCTTCATATGATTCCTCCCGGGCGAACAATATTTACACAGACATCTATTACGGTGAGATGAGTGCAAATTAAAGTTCCATGACATCACCCAACTAGTTCATGAGCGAGTATGGCTCTCGAAATAGTACAACAATAATACGCGTGACTGTTCCCGATCAGGTTCGCCACAGTACCACAGAAATGACCTGCCAAAGACGCAGGTCATTTTTGTGGTAGTGTGGCGAACAGCAGTTTAGCAATTTTTCTTTCCAATTTTTTAAAAATTCCCGAATTTTTTAATGCAAAATCTGGCAGAAGTGGTTAAGAATGGTGTGAGAAATGCAATCAGGTTTAAAAATCATCATCTTCTGCATCATCATCTTCTATATCATCATCCACTACATCATCATCTTCTACAGCATCTTCTACATCATCGTCTTCATCTTCTACATCATCTTGTATTACAGTCGTACAGGCTCACACTGTTTGCTGTCTATTCAAGATAAAATTTTCAAAATCATTTGCTTCTTCTTTTTGTAAAGGAACTTATCTTTACAATTCTGAAAATTCGGTAATTAACAAATAATAATTTCAAAAATGTAGGGGGCAGGAACAAACTGCAGATCTATTTTGCAAGAAGTTCATTACTTCTGACAATAATTTTCAGGACATTTTGTAAGAATGCTGCAGCAAGTTCTATTTTTGCTGTTGAAGAGAGTTGCCGACTTTGTGCACAACGGTGACCTCCTAAATGGTCAGGTAAGTAAATAAGTACCTTCGCTTCACATATTCAATGTTCGGTAGTGTTAGTGATTTTCAAATCTAAACTTTTGCGGAGTTTTATCCGTTTCATAACTTTTGAATTTTTTTGCTCATGTTTTATTATCCTGAACTAAATGTGTGCCTTTCCTCTTCCTGTGTGTTCAAATCTTGCTAGAGTTTTTTGGAGATACATTTTTGTATTTTCTGCATAATGTAATAAATATATGACATATAAAACGGCAGATAATGGCTTAGGAGTCGATCAAGAGTAATAAGTGGTCCTCACAATGTTTATGTCAGCCTAGCTGTGAATTACTACCGGACACTTTAAGGACCTTCAGCCGGTTCTCGTCGATACCCTCATCATGCGCACACTATTCCGCTACTTTATTCGGGAAAACTTAATTCAGTTGAGGTTGAATTTCTGCTGCGCAGTAAGAATAGCCCTTTCTTCTCCATCCTCTCATCTATGCATCTCTTCTGTCTGCTGAGTTTCGCATTTTTTAAATCACTAAACCACATTTTTTTTTTGTTCGTATGAGGTAATCGGCTGTGAGAAAGTCGTGCGGAGCTGGTTTTGTGGGGTTGCCGAAATCCTTGACCAAATTTTTCCGGCTTCCATCTAAATGATCTAGCAAGAAGGCAACTACTACAAAGACAACTGCTTTTTGAAGAAATCTCACTTAACAGCGACGAGAACAAGTGCAAATATCCGTATGTAAAAAAAGCCATTTGCGGTGACTAAGACGCCAATCAAAAGCAATATTACAGTAGCGCTCAAAAGTATTTGAACAGCCCATTTTTACATGTTAACGTTATTCGTCATATCTTTTCATGGAAGCCGCCAATCAAGCGTAAATTTATGGCGTTTTAGGAGCAGGCCTGCGCGCGTTAATCCTGAGTGAACAGCTTCGCTGCGCCATTTAAGCGAATTATATGTAGCCCGACTCAATTTTTGTCGCTTTTCCAAATTCGCTAATAGCATTCTTGTATCTCGATGTTAAAAAAGTAAAAATCATCATTACTTATAATAACTAGCTAAGGTTCTAGTCAGCGTCATATTTAAACGAAACTATTTATAGGTTTTCCTTATCCTTTACGTTGTTTTTGCCCACTGTCAATGATTGAATGCTACTATTCATTCGTGGTATGGTTTATTTCGCAATTCGGAAAGAATGATGTTGGTGGAAAGAAAGGGGGAGAGGAAGAGAAGAATGGTAGAGCAGTGAAATTTGTGTCATGGATGTCTCCAGGACTGCCATACATGAGTGGAAAGTGTTCGTAATGTAGCTCATGTGCACTCCAAGTTAGATGGCGTCAAACGTCGCCAAGACTGGATTTCGGGCAGTTTGGATTTTTGAAAAGCGCAGGTTTGTTTCTGGAGGAAAGTACGCACCGAAGTCTTTGCCATAGTTGTTTCAGCTACTCTTTCACAAATATCCGCCGTTTCCCCGCTCTAGCTCAAATCTGCGCCAAGTATGGTGACGCAAATGGCGGTAGCTCCAGAAAGAATGTAGGTGTGCGCCCAGGAATTCGTGTATTTGGTGTTAAAGAAGGCGCAAAGGGCCGAAATTGGTTCCACAGATGGACTAAGATCTGTGCCAAATATCAGGTAACCAAAAAAGCTTGTGCGGTTTTCGTTTCACTCGTTCCACTCAACTTCCAACGTTTTCCAAGTTGATGCGCATGTAAACGAATAATTTCATCACTTAATTAAATCTTAAAGGCAGCATACACGAAAAACAAGGTCGGCGAGATTTCTGCACAGAATGACAGAAGATCTCCACCTAAAGAGGGCTTTCAAAGTCCGGACCTCTAACACCTTCTCTAGGCCAAGAAAAACACTTAACAATATGTCAAGGGCTTTGAATTCACTTGACAATGCGTCAGTATACAGTTGCAGAAAAATGGCCATATCCAAAGAGTGTGAATCCTGAAACTTTGTCTGGCTTATCTGGGATTGCTAGTTAAACCATCTGTGGGCCATTTGAGTTGAACTGCGCTCGCCATCAGCCCAAAAACTGATAACGTACTCTGATGTATCGTCGTGCGAATTCAAAACCCTCGGAGCAATGATAAGTGTTTTTCTCGGCTTAGAGAAGGTGTTGGAGGTTCGGACTTTGAAAGCCCTGTTTGGCTGGAGATGTTCTATCGTTCTGTGCAGAAATCCTACTGACGTTGTTTTCCGCGAATGCTGCCTTTAAGGCAAGGTCCTGACACGTTTGACTGGAGTCCTGCTCGATTGCCAGCTTGATATCCTCGTTAATGACGGTGGACGGTCTTCCAGATCTTGGTTCATCTTCAAGGTTTTCATTTCTTTTTTGGTTGCCTAATAATTCCAACACCTCCATATCGGGGCGCTTTTGTATGGACAGTTTTGTGGGGTTGAATGGCAATAGACTGAGGCGATGTGGTGGTAGAAGCAAACGACCTTCACAAGAAAACACAATCGACAAAATTAAAGTCATATATGGACCATCGGCTGCAAGATATATTCATCATCAGTATTCTGCGGCGCATATGTACCCCAGATTCCATGGCATTAAGTATTTGCGGAGTTTAAAGTCTGAGTCGCCGGCGACTGCAGCAAATTCGGGCGATCGCGATAGTGGCGACTGTTAAATATCTCTATGAAAAAAGCCAGTATCGTTGACAGGGAATTTATTTCAAATAGCAGGATCTAGATGTGGTTTCCCTACATCAGTACAAAGAAGTTCGATGTGCAAGTATTCGAAGCTGATGTTAAAAAGCTTGAGACCGATTTGCGGGAGGTCGTCGCTGATGTACATGCGCTCGGTACCGCTGTGGAAAAAGATCTATCTCGACGTGCACGATGGAACTGACGTGGTGAGGTCCGGACCGATGTGCAGAAGGCCGGACCTGATGCATGGTTCGAGTGAAGCGAGCACTCCAGCAAGTCTGGAAGTCCGGCGGAGCCGGACGGACAGACTTGTATGCATTATATACCAAACGTTTTTCTCCGTCTTATGGCATACAGCATACTCCGAAACAGTCTGTCCCAATATGGAAATGAATTAGAAATTGGCTCGGTTGATTTTTTTCTAAAATTTTTTTCATTTTCCCATTCGAACAAGAGAGCAGTTTTGAGGACCCCAAACGAAGCCTGAATAGCTTAAGACTCATTAAGGAAAAATATTAATGCATGACAAGGATTCTTATTCTCTAAAATATCCACAAATAAATTCTTTTTCCGATTTTGGAATCCGCACATTTTGATGCAGATGTCATCTGCAGTGGACGACCACGAAGCGCAAAATTTATGCTAGATTCCTTGGAGATCCAGACAGTGAATCAGACATAAAGCAGCGCTGGTATATACACCGTTCAATAATGAGAAAGATTTTTTTTTTGAAAAAACTGGGCAAATTCGATCTTGAGGGGCATAACTTTTCTCACAGGCGTTCTTCGGCGAGTCTCTGGTGCTCATAAAACAAGCCTATTTAGTCATCCTAGAAATGCATAAAATTCATCATGTTAGCTTACTTCTGATACGGAAAATAAAAAATTAATCGTAAACAGAAAAATGGGTGTTCAAACACTTACTTCCGGTCGCTACTGTACCTCCAAAACCCCGAAAGCCCAATCTGAATGGTATAGTTTGATATGTATTATACGTATGTTGATAAATAAAGTGGACGGTTCCGTTTTTTCGATACTCTACAAAATTTAAAACAATTTAGTCGGCTGGGAATCAGCGTCGAAAAATAAATTATTTCTGAGCATTCTGCAAGTCGTTATCTTATCGCGTCGTTCTTCTTTATGCGCCGCAATTTCGTCACACTATAATTTCAACCGGAACTTTCGGATTATTTCACCTAGATTAGGAATTGTCCGGAACTTAACCGTGTAGCTTGCTTATCTCTCTTAAAGCACATTCATAGTCAGTTACAGTCGCCCTGCAGATACACGGCGAAGACTTCAAGACCAAAATATTTGCAGTAATAATCACAAAGATTTACGAAATTGTCGAGCCGTACTCCGCTATCACCTACGCGATGCACCTATGATAACGTGGAACAAATGGCACCCTTTTGCGGCGTGGCTGCCATGCAGCTTGCCTTGCAGAACCACTGCTCGTACAATAATAACGTGCTCCATTTCTAAATGGCAGTAGATGCGGTGGATTTTGATGAACTTCTGGAGATCGCGGAAGTAGCGAGTCACAGTACGATTAATTCATATCAGTTCGATTTTTACATCGCCAGTTCCGCCACTTCATTTCTTGCTGGTGGAGTATGGCTCGACCCTTAGTGATAGATTCTATTCATGGACTTTGTCTCTTTCCGAAGTGCAGGCTCGAATTCTTGTTTGTCTTGAGGGTCTTAGGCCTTAGCGCTCGTTTGCAGATTTGCATCGTTTCGCTGACGAGGTAGCCCCACCGGTTTCTCTGCCGTGGCTGGCTTCCGAATCCACCATACTGAGCCAGGTGCTACACACGGCGATCGCCATTGCTGCTAGGGGCGTCATATCATGGTGTGGCGCCCCACGACGCCAACTCTCAATCCCCGATAATAAGAAGTTTGTTTACAACAAACATGGCGTACATTTATACAAAGAGGTATATACTACGTAAAGTAAACTTCTGTGGAGTTTCTCCCGTTAGCTAATTTCCTACGTTCGACAATCACTTGCTGTTGGAGAATGAAGCCTACCCCGTGATACCACTGTAGTGATATCACTGTGACAGTCTGTTATTGTACGGACAGGCAGAATGAGATCTCAGGGTTCTCCTTGTTGTCGAAAAATAAGGTTCACGAATCTCCATTTCTTGAACGAGTGTGCTCACCCACAACGGCTGGCTACCAAGATCAAGCAAGAAGATTCACCGAGGATAGGATCAGAAGAGCTTTAAGAAGAAACAGAATTTTTGGAGAAAGTCGACTTATCTAGCAGGAGAAGGGACAGGATGGCATTTAAGCAGGCAAACTTGTGCAAAGCGGAATCCAGCGACATATGGATTCCCTGGCTATTCTATTCATAATTCTGTGCATTTTCTGTCATGCTGCTCATATCGGTTTTTTCTAACCATTGCAGAAGTTTCAGTGGAAAATCGCCACCCGTTCTCGAAAAGAACACTCACGCGGACACAGCATATTCCTCTCCAGAGCTAAGGTGCAACCTAATATGGCATAATGTTATGTCAAGGCAGAATGAATGAACGGTTATGGCTTTGGTTTTTTTGTTTTGACATATCGTTTTTGTTCAGCTCTCCGAATGAGCGGAGTCTATCAGTACGCTCGTTTGTTGAAGTTCCGGCCGAACTACTGTGACCCCATCGAGGATGAGTGCACTGTTGCTGGTCAGTTCGACACTAGCATATTCAGTCAAAAAAAAACTTGTGACTCGTCTCTACGTCTCTTCGGATGAGCACTCGCATTCTTCCTGAGAAGGGAACGATGCTAGGTGACATTAGCCGATCGGGATGAAACCATGCAGCATTAAAGATGCTCCTCAGAGAAAGCGCGAACGCCACGCTGCAAATTTGCATGGAGGTCCTCTACGAAGTAGTAGAGGTCGGGAAAGGTGTCTACCTGCCTCGGTACATCGGTGGCTGACCATTCATCAGCGAGCTGGATAGCGCAGTGACTATGGTAATGATGAAAATTGACACTCCTGTCAGAGATCAGGTGGAAGACAATGCTGTACTGGAATTTGGAATGGTTCAGGGTTCTCATCTAGATAGCCCGGTGCTTTCCTGGGATAGCTCCTTTTTCGGGATAGCACGCAGAACACTAAGACCTGTTTATAAGACTCTTTTGAAGAGTTATACGTAAAGATGGATCTTGAAAAGATTTTGCTGTTCACGAGTCTACGCTGAAAACGTCGAAGAAACAAAGTGCAAAAACACAGTCCA
Organism: Oesophagostomum dentatum; assembly: GCA_000797555.1. Taxonomy (NCBI): domain Eukaryota; kingdom Metazoa; phylum Nematoda; class Chromadorea; order Rhabditida; family Strongylidae; genus Oesophagostomum; species Oesophagostomum dentatum. The sequence goes on along the minus strand of KN549481.1, from coordinate 108,352 downwards.
ATGAGGTTCCAAACTAGGGACCGACTGCACGACAATCCGCACTCTACTCACTGCGCCATCCAGCTCGTTGAGGCATAATCTACCGCCGATGTATTGAGGCCGACGCGCTACCTTACTACTCTGTGCAGGACCCTATGCAAATTTTCAGCATGGCGTTCGCTTTCTCTGCGGAGCATCTTCCATGCTGCATGGTTTCATCCCGATCGGCCTCACCTTGCATCGTTCCCTTGTTAGTGCTTTAAAAAGTTTAGTGCATTTTATGTGCATTAAAGCTCTCTCCCTTTCCTACTTCGACTTTTGCTACAGTCTTCTTTTTTCATTTTTTTCTGAACTAAACCAAACTAAACTAAATAAATAAATACCATTATTCACTCGGTCTCACTATTAGTTCTAGAAGAAGGACGGCTGGGAGTTTTCCGCTAAAACTTCTGCAATGATAAGGACGATAGCGCTCAGCTTGACACCGAATGTGAAGGAATGGAGGAACTCAGATTTCGCGGAGTACTGCGTTTAAAAGCGGAAATAAAGACGCATCGATGCAGTTACGTCTCCTGAAAGCACCATTTAATGACCACTCTTCCTAATGATGAGTTTTAAGAGGCAAAAGAGTAGAGTCGTGCAAGTAGGTTCTGCGAACAAAGTATCCCGCGTACATTAAAGGCTGCATCCACCCTCGGAACGCATTCTGAGTTCTCCATGGATTCTGAAACAGTAACTCAAAAAATAGGTTGATGTTCAAATTTCTCAGCTCAAAAGTCGTTCCTAATCGAGGGAATCGCCCCAGAGTACTCGTTCACGATTTCGCAGACGAGTTTCCCGTTTCGTTGCGCTCTCCCTGTTAGACTGACCTAAAACGCCCTCTGCCTTAAACGCGAGAACATAGAAGAGTCTTGCAGTTCTACGGTATTTAATGGTTATAGCGCTTTAACTAGCGTCCAACTCTAATCGAACAACTCGTCCGCAGCGATGTTCTCGGTCAGGAATGACTTTTGAGCCGAAAGATTGGAGCCGCAACCCATTTTTTGAGTTCCTCTCTCAGGATCTGTCGAGAACTCAAAGCGTTCCAGGTGTGGGTGCTGCCTTCAAGCGCCGTGACACTGCTTATTTTCCCCTCTCGATTTGTGGTAGTACTTGCTGTGATTTACGGCACATTCTAGCCTCTCACATGTGTTTGCTGCTAATTCTCTTGTCGCAAAATTCTGGCCTTATCTTTGTCCTAGTTTTCTATTTCTAGTCTTCTCTTTTTTCTAGTTTTCTATAACTCTAGTCTTCTATTCCTATGGTGCTCATTCTTCCCTGACAAATTTCTAGTCTTATTTTTTAGTCTTGAGTTGAAAGGTCGGCACAATGTTGTGCGATGTGTAATTACAGAAAACAAAAAAATAAGGAGAATTTGGAGTTTTTCTGCAAATTTATTTCTTATGGGCTGCATGGGTGAAGCTTGTAGCAAGGTGAGCGGGGCTTATAAGGGTAGGCGCTGAGGCGAATGGGGGAAGGGGTAGATATTTCCGAGGCCTCTATCACAACTCTTGGTAGACCCTGTCCATGAATAGCGGTTTTTTCGGCCCGAAATACTGTTCAAATTTTCGCATGCTTTTTAAATTGATTTCAGGTAATTTTTCCTGTCCTACTAGTTGTTATCATCTGCTTGAACAGTACTAGCGATATATTCGTGGTTAGCTCCATCTCCGGTTTGTGCTTGTTCACCTCCACAAGTTTTTTCTTCAAAGTGAACCAATTTTAGTTCCCGACATGTCTCTGAAACGAATTAGGCATGGCCGCTTTCTGATATACGATCCCTACAACAATACAGAAGCGCGAACACATTTAGAAAAAGCGTTGAACAGATATCCGAACATAGAGGTGGGTCGTACATACTGTTTCAGCCCTGCTAAGCACAAGTTTCTGTAGCAGGAGCGAAAGTTACGGCCTTAGTGTAATTTCTTTTAGGAGAACTTTTTGAAGGGCATAGCTAAAATACACCCTTTTTCGTTTTAAGGAGTCAAAAAAGTAGGCAAGCCCAATCCAGTGCGCGTCGGCTTAGAACGGTTCCCCAGTCAACTAAGTGAAGACTAAGCAAAAATTAACTGAGTACTGAAAGACAACTTTTGACTTTTTTTCTAACTAGTGTTATGAACTGAAGCAAATCCTAGTTTCATGTTACTATTCGTGTCTTGATAGATCACCATTTTAAATGAGCAACTCCAGACTATTTTCTGACTTTCTTGAAAAGCACCTTTTGTTCCATTCTAGAATGCAAAAACATTTAAATCATGAAATGTCACACACTGCTTCGAATAGTCCTTAGTTTATTTTTTCATTATTAAGGTATGCATTGAATCTTTATCGCGAACGGTCTCGGACACTAAAGGCAGCGTGAGGAAATCATCGATTTCTATAGCGATCCTAGGCAGAACTGGGCATATATCACTATTATGGCTGTACTGAGGATTCTTTGCTCTTTCATTCCATGCAGAAATTGGGGTACTGAAGGCAACGGCGTATTGGTCGTTTCCAAGGCTGAGCGGAATTCCGACATCCTACCTCCAGAACTTCCGACTTTCAATGTTTTTCGGACTTCCGAGTTTAAAAAAGGTGCTTCGAAAGCGAAAGTTTTACTGAGATTTTTTCCGATCTTGTTGTGGAATCTTGTAGGAGTTCTTCTGTAACCTTATGTGCCTCTTAGCATCTCCGCGGCAATGTTCCTTATTCGCCATGCTCAGCATATGTAGGAATTCCCTCACGATTAGGGTATTTTTATTGAGCGTTTGCATTAAAAAGTTTTCCTCCTCTATTTCTAACATTCTGCGCATAGCTTTATTTAAAACGATTTACTTTTACATTTACATTTATTGCATGTGTCAAGAGCACATAAAAACCGTTAAAAACTATCTTCAACAACAAAACGGTCTGCAGAAAAAATAAAGCATAAAACTGAGAAGTAAACTATGAGAAAGCGATTCCTTAAAAATTGAAAAACATGATAAATAACGGCTGCATCT
>KN549481.1:92884-103528 GCA_000797555.1 Oesophagostomum dentatum | reverse complement strand
TCTAGGCACGCTGAGCTTGAAAAGTTTTCACTCGTGAAGTCTGGGGGCTCCCTTATCTAGCCAAATTATGCCAAATTACTAAATTAAGCCAAATTACTCATAAGCAAAGTCTGAGGGCTTTGCCTTTACTGCTCAGCTAAGTTGTAATTTTAGATACGAAAGGTGAGGACGAAAGCGTGACTACGATATAGATGCAGTATCGAGTACAGATACCAGATATCTCTTTCGAAATTTTTTAGGGTGTCAAAAAGGAAAAGCAGAAGACTAACTTGTTTGCGCTGAAATAACAATAAAATCACATCACCACGACTAACTTGTTTGCACTGAAGTAAAAATAAAATCATATCACCACCCTATATATCAAGGTTGCCGAGCATTAGTAGAGTTTATTATGAAGCACCGAGCTCTTTACGCAGTGGTAGGATGGGACAACACCTGTCAAGCGCATGCGCACCGTGAAACATATTGAGTACAAGTCCACAGAGTATGCACCATCCGACACGCGCCGTCCGGCGTGTGTGCTGTCCGGCGTGTGCGCGATCGGGCGTATGAGCTGTCGGGCATGTGCGCTGTTAGGCGTTGCGCAGTGTACCTCATCCTCGTTCTTACTGGAGATATAGTAGAAGTAGAAGAGCCAAGACAGAAAGGCGAAGCCGTTCATACTAGCGGAGCAGGGCTACGAGCAGCCATTATTAAAAATACTTAAAAAAAGAAATACTATGAACCCTAAAACCATCATTGTAGATAAAATGGGAGAAATTGCGAAAAACTTCTGATGGCGATTCGGGTGTCGTTCGCTCTAGACGCAAAAGCATTCACGGATGGTAAGATGACTACTTCGAAAGTGCGAATCTTTGACGTTTTCTACTCCTGGCGTTAGCAGAAACGAAAAGAGGCGGCTGAGTTTATGAGAAGCCCAGGAAAGTTTATGTGAGTGCTGCTCTTAACAGCGTTGAACTTATCGCTTTTGAGGCCAGCATTTGGTCCTAGGAAGGTTATCAAGCTATTGCGGGAGGGATGTCAGGTATAGCCTCCACTATATCCCTATCATACAGTGCGTTTCGTAACTGTACGACAGCCGCCAAAAATTGTGGTTATGGAACTAAGTTCGAGCGGGGTGGGTGGGAATAAAAGAGAAAAGAAGCTTGTATTGGCATCAGTGGTCCACCATATTCTTTTATAAGAGGAACAAATAGAGATTTCTATGAGTTTCAGCAGTAGTGTCATGTAGTTTTGGAACAGAGAAAATTTTCAAACAGTTACACAAAAACATAAAATGGAACAATCTGGCTGCATTTTTGTTTCCTGAGGTTATTAACACGCCAAATCAACTCAGTCAGAAATAAAATTGATATAGTCGAAGTTACTTTCACCACTATTTCAGGGGGGGGGGATGTCGTACACTAGTTTGAATCCCACTTTAGTAGCAAAAACAAATATTAGCTCTAATTTCCAAAAAGGCGGTTTTCTTTCTTAGCTCACATACGAGTACATACACCGGAAATGGTGTCAAAACATGTTACAGTTTGTCTACAGGCCGCTGACTAGTGGCGGGGTCTGCGGTCCTGCAAATACGGCTATACTCCGGGTTGTCGGCGCATCGCAACGGTCAGCCGCTACTCGCCATTATCATATGGCAGCGAGTAGGGAACCGGCATCCTGCCACATGAGAAGGACGCAGATAGTGCCACTAGCCAGCTGCGGACAGACAAGCTGTAAATAATGTTTCTTCGTTTAGGTTATTCTCATCCGTATTTTCGCAAAATCGGACGTGTACGTTAGCCGAACAAAGCAACGCTTTTTGGAAGTTAGAGCGAACGTTAGTGAGTGCTACTATACTAGGGATGCAGCGATGACTCCACCTGACGTCTGTACCATAATAGTTGGATAGCCTGGGACTGAACACTGCTTTCAAAGCCAGAGCTTACAAGAAGAACGCAAACAACGTGCGTGCGCCGTAATTGTCGCCAACATTGCGGTGATAAGTATGTGGCGGCCATCACAGTCCCCTATCCGTTGCTACGGTTAGTGTTAAAGGCACAAACGTAGGAAACAAAGTTGCTCAAATTCCGCCATTTAAAGGCGGTTCATCGATCCATGAAGTTCTCCCAGTTTGGACGCAAACCCTTACGCTGCCAATTTCCTGTTCGAATTTTGCCAAGAGAATGTAGTTTTAGAGAAGTATCCATGTTTAGACACACGCGAGTCTGTAGGGTTGAGTATAGGGGTAGTCACTAAATCTTGACGCGCCTGCGCTCCCTTCGCAACAAAGTTCTTATGTTCAAGCGAAGTCTTACTCGTGTTTGTCCTCTGAGAAAAGATGGTAGTCGGTGACAGGCTGTAGAACTGTGCATCATTTCCATGATTATTTCTCAGAAAACTTCAATGGAAAAGTCCGGCCGAAACCTATATATTGGTACCATGCGTCTATCAGGCGCGCATGTGTTTGGGTAGCATGATTGGAAATTAGCGCAGTAAACAAAAACTTGGCTTAGCAAAAGTGACATTTAATCCGCTGAACGTGGTGCTCTAGGTGCGTAATCACAAATAAACGGTAACAAAATGACTCGATTTTCGTGAACAGGAACTAGCCTTTCTGACTCGAAGTAATGGCAAGATAACTCTACGAAAGGATCAATGTACCATCAGTGTGCCCTCAATGCAAACGACTGAACAGCTTCTTCGTACAGGCCGCCGAAGCTTTGCACCCTAAGAAAGCCTAACTGCGTTAGGCCTAATCCTTCTGTTTACAGGGGGACGCCGAGGAGTAAAACTTTCAGGTTCTAATCGTCGAAAGGAAATTACATGAATAGAGTGGGAGAAAGAACGGGCGACGGGAGGATAAAAACGTCGCCTGTGAACGGTGGCCTCCTAGGGGCCACCGTTCGAGTGGGGGATAGCTTGGGTATTGACAGGTTTTGCGCACCGGGTTGTTGAACGGTACCTTTAGACCAGAAACGCTAGTAATTTGGCCGAAATCTGCTACAAATGGGCAGGGAAAATTTTCGATTAATGCCGAGTTGGTGCTAGCTATTTTCACCTAATCCGGATCTAATCGATGTTTCCTATGATAAACCGCGTTTTCGAACAAAACGGACCAGAGCGGACTGGATCCGTGGCCGTGCACATGCAAGACGCGCGCTCACACACTGAGCCATTTGAACACTTATAGCCCATGTTCACCTCTTCCGTGATTACACCTTCACTCAAATATCATCCAAAAGAGAAGCTAGCGAAGCCGATCCGAATCCGCCCTGATGCCAGTGCTTTTGCCGGTGCTCTATTACTAACTTTCATTAACCGGTAAATCAAATTCTCGCACAAAGGCAGAATGCTCGACAGCCAACCCCAATGCGGACATGAACCTGCGACTGCTACCCTCGAAGGCAAGACGCTTGCCGCTAAGCCAAACGCTAGTCGATGAATTACGTATCAGTGAGGAATAACCACGCGAGCGAGCCAGATTCCAATGATAGCTTTATTAGAAACTAATTGCAAACAAGGAGCAAAATGTCCTCCGGAGGACATTTTGCTCCTAGTTTGTGATAACGTCTGCGCCTCTTTCTGGCACGCGCTCTCTCACGTTCTCTGATCCATCAGCGGCTCTCCCGCCACTACAGTGATATCGACGTGAGCAAGACGTGAGTATCACTCTGAACATTAAAGCTGACAATTAGATCAAAATTGGATTCAAATTTTCGTTCTTCTCTTCAGAATCGTTTTCTTTGTTCCTAATTTGCATATTTGAAGAAAATAATTTTCAGTGTTAAGTCCCAATTAACTTCCGATATCACTTTGTGATTTGCTGCTCATTTCGGCCAAATTACTAGCATCCCAGGAGTGTACTTCGCGCGAAGTGTACAACGTGAGGTGTATCCGCACATAAATGACACAGGGATGCCCAAAACGTGCCATCTGTTCAAACGCATGCGCGTTTTGGGCAGTAGCATGTCACTTTTTACGAATACACCTCAAATTGTAAACCTTGCGCGCGCAATTTCATGATGTCGCGCGAAGTATACTCCGGGCTTTAAAGGTAAAGTCTTAGCTCACTTTGGTGTTTGGGGTTTTGTTTTTTGTTTTTTCTGAGCTGTCGATATGCCGAGTCGAATGACTAGGTGAAATCCAACAGAAGCTCCGTAAACCCTTATTTTGACCCGCAAAAGCGCATTTAGCTCCGTATGAGTTCTCTTCCCAGAAAACGTGCGCATCCTCTGCGCGATGACATCACTGATCGACTCAATGTATCGGAGTGCACATGCCCGATTGATTACGAACCGCCGTACTCCGCCGAGAATTTCGTCCATAAGTGAAAAATAGCGGAAAATCCGCGCTCATTTTGGCCAGTTCAACCCTTTGAAGAGTGAGCTTCATTGGCGCTTTTAAGCGTTTCCACGCATATCGCTATAATCAGCATAATAGGATGGTTGGATTCGTGGCAAAATATCAAAAACGATTTCCAGCTGGGACTTTGGCTTCAAGGACAATTTAGCGTGGTAGATGGGAAGTTTCCTTGCCTAAAAAACCAAACATCATCCATTATCTTTGGGTTATTCGAAAATTTCAAATTCGGACTGTCCTTGCGCCTGTTTTGATCGTTCACCTGAAATATTATTGTTGTGAGTGCCCTAACGATAAAACGGTTTAATAACAATTTAGTAAGGAAAATGATCACATTCTAGCGCATGCATATGGTCGAGATATCAGCTGCGCGGTACCACAGCGATAAACCGTTGATTAGCTGTTTATTCGCCCAAAAGTTCCTAGTGTGACCGAAATAATCATGAGAGACTAATCGGTGATATGCTAAAGCTCTTTTAGCGTCGCCATGCTTGACATCAAAATTCGCTGAAGTGTACCAATACCACAATGAAACTACCTCTAAAGGCAGCAAGTGGTCAGAAAAAAAAAGGAAAAGAAAAGAAAGCACACGTGTAAATCTTGAGGTCAATTGTCATTTGAGACCGTAAAGCTTTTTTATGGCATCGGAAATAATTACGCTTACCCACTAGAAAATCTAGCAGTTCAGTAGTGGTATTTTCTAAAATTATATCTTATAATTACATTTAGTAGATCACTCCAGTTCAGCTACTGCAAACTTATCGAGGAGCTTTGGGCTGGCTCACTAATCAGCTATGCCCATGTCTGGGGTGCGTACCAGCTCAAAGAGTCGCCCGCCTTTGCGACCGCCTCAGCTGGCTGGCTTGATCCAGTGCCTAGGTTCGCGTGATGCATAGTTTGTGATTAGTACGCCTTTCCTTCCTCGATATGGCAGCATACAGTTTCCCCTTTCTTATCATACGTCAAGTAGGCCACTAAACTCTAAAGCGCAATCAGTTCCTTTGCTCTCTTACATCTAACTTTATATGGTATACCTATATGCTGCAAGCTGTTTGGCTCACATAAGGGGTTCTTGATCTGTTTCATGTAGTTTTCTTCGCTGTATTTCTTCAGACGCGTTCATGCTTTGAGTTGCAATGTTATTTTATACTAACCCGCTTCTTACACCTGTATACCTCAGCGCAAATTTAGTCATTAAATAAATAAGTAAATGATTTTCAAAATAACAAATCAGAATTGTATTCAGATTGTCCACCACAACATAACTACAGCCACAGATAAGGCACTGGATGTATGGCCGAGAGAATATCCGTGGGCAGTGGGAGGAGCAGAACTTCCTCAGCCAAACAGCATTGAGAAAATAAAAGTTTGTTTGAAGGCATGCACCAGATTTTACATAACAACGTCCGTTGCAGAGTGAATATCCTAAATTATGGTTAATTCCATGGTATATGCACCACAAGGAGCTGACATTTTTTCACTTTATCACCAATCTTGCATTTAACGAAATTAAAGGTAAGAGTTTTGAAATACCATAGCTTATCATCCGGTGACACATGGACACCTGACAACACCTGACATATTCTACTAGCCAGTTCGGAGCCGCTAAGCGCCCCTCTAAAATCTTCAATCATTGATCGCTTCCCTTTAAAACTATAGTCACCCTTCGTCTCCGGCCCTATAGCTAGTTTTATAAAGCCTCCTACGGACAATTAGCACCCAGCGGAAGAATGTACTCAAAACCTCATTGACTGTTAGCAATGGCGCAACTCTTAATATGCAGCCGGGAAAAAAACATGCACCTTCTTCGCGGAACCAAATCATGAGAGCACATATAAACCAACTTGGGCTTGAAGTAGTTTGTCATTCCCATGCGGCAGCTATTTTTGCCCAATTTTTTTAAAATGAGATAGAACATGTCAAACTTGGAGCCGCCTATCACCAGTCAGTATCATCGATTGAAAACAACCGTCTCAGAGATCGTGGAATGGTCTGATGTTGACTACTAAATTGCATATGCTATTGAAAACTATCTTAAAATTAAAGAAACAAGGAAGATACAATTATGCAAGTTGGAATGTCACTTTTTACCCATTTTCAGCAGTCAAGAACGCTTCCTCATCTTTCCTTTCTTTTCTTGCATGTTGCTGGAAGTGCGGTGAAGATGCCGACTTGTAGAAGAAGAATGTAACATTGCGAAATGATTAGCTTACTTCAACAACACCTCTAATATTAGTGCTCAAAGTTAAGATAAAAAAAACCGCGGAAGTTGTGAGGCGACTCATTGCTATTACTCCTTTATCGAAGAGTTTCATTTTTTGCTAAGCTCCATTTAAAGGAAACGCCCCTGAAACTTGAGTTCCTCCATATTTGATCTCACACTGCGTATCTATTCATTCTAACCACTGTGGAAGTTTCGCACGAAAATCTCAAAAGATTTCAGAAAAAATGCGGAACAACGTCTCATTTTAGACCTATAGTACAGTTAATATACCGCGATGATATGGCAAAGCAGAATAAATGGCTACTGCTTTAAAGACAGTGTACCACCAAAATTTGGTCCGCGACTTTTTCTATTAGGAGTATCAGGGAGGGCTGCCCTGTAACCCTACCATAGTAGCAACCTCCAAAACCTAGTCGTTTTGGAGAAAAAACCTTATCAAAAATGAAATCCCTGCTAATAAAAGCTACGATACGCCAAAGTACGGAGCCAAGAAACGGCCTAAGAATTAAAGTAAGATCACTCGTCTTGCGTGAACGTGTCTTTGAGGATAAACAGACGACATGGGTAAAGCTGTAGCCCCACTACCTTCGTTCAGAGCCTTGCTTCAAGTTTCGTTCCTTGTTGCATTGTAGCTTTTATTAGCAGGGATTTCATATTTGATAAAACTCTTTCTCCAAAATGAGAGGGTTTTGGGGGTTGCTAATGTGGTAGTACGGTTATAGAGCAGGCCCTGCCTGACAATTCTACTAGAAAAACTCTTCAGCCAAATTTTGGTGGTACGCTGCCTTTAAATTTTTTATTTTGGCAAGTCATAAATTTTTTATTTTGGCAAGTCACCGTTCAGTCAGATTCGTACATTAGTTCTAAAACAAGATTCTATTTTTTGCTTTTGTTGAAAGCGTTTGGAGAGCCTACGTCTCATGATAAGCTTCTCTTACCCACGCGGAGTCTCAATCGAGCTTGCACTCTGAAAAAAGACGCTGACCTCTGAGATAAGGCTGTAACTAAATAATTTCTAGTTTAATCCCGCAGAAAGCTCGGTTAAAAAAGTTCGCTTAAAGCTTTTACACATCAGTACCATGCGTCTGTCAGACGCGCCCGCGTCGGAGTATTAATGCATCTTAAAGGCAGCACTCACGATAAAAAATGTTCTTCAGTTTTTATCATGAAACTTCTCCTCTATCCATATGTAGCATTATTGCAAAAGAATTTGTTTCAAAAGTCCGTCTTTCTTTGGAATTCGGCTTCAGATCAACCGCTGTCGTGTACACCACTGCCCCTTTTTTGATCAGGACCGTGGGGCGGTCAAGATGACCGCAAGGAAAATCGACCGCTCAAAGATTTTGACGTAAGCAGAACGGGCCAATTTGGCCACGTGCACATCCTACGGCTTCCCATCTTCACTTATATGGTGATTTTAACCATATTTCCCCAGCCTTCCTTTTTAACCACCCTGTAGACCTGGTCAAAAAAGGAGGTGAGCCTGAACAGCATCCTTGGCTGATCTGTGGCTGAATTCTGAAGAAAAATGAGGTTTTGACGTGAATTGTTCTGCAGTCTTCCTGCACATGGACGAAAAAATGCCTTCGCAGTACAAACTGAATAACATTTTTTTATCGTGAGTGCTGCCTTTAAATTTCTTCTCCATTTTCTCACAATTATCATAGCTATTTCCTTCAAGAACCGTCCACTTCCGTTGTTTCTGGCAAGCTTGCTCTTCCTTTTCCTGGATTCCAGTAGTCTTCTCTGCTTCGTTTCTTGCCTCGAAAACGTCCCGTTTTAAAAGGTTTTTGCTGAATACTGTAATGAAGAAGTTGGAAACTTACTTTTCGGACAGGGGTGTTACTTCTCTGTTTTTCGCGTACGCTGCCTTTAAACATTCAGTCTCATATGCAACTCTGTACCGAGCAGTTCCCTAATTTTCCGTTCGGTCATACAACACAGTTTAGTTGAGACTAGTTGCAAAGGTGATTCATTGCAGATTGATTTATTTCAAATTGCAAAGATTTAGAGACTAGTCTTGAATCAAGATTGAACATGAAAAAGAGCGCCAAACGGGTGTGGGGTAGAAGGGCATTCCCAGTAATTCCTTTTCATAGTCCTTCTTCACATAACCTGAACAATGTTTTGCCACCTCCTTCGAGCATCTTTAGCATAGCAAATGGACGAAGAGGGCAAGAATGTCTAACCTGACCCATGTGCAGGGGCATGGATTCAGAGGAATACGCACATTGATTAAACATAGCACTTTTCGTCTCTCAATCAATGACAGAGGGGAAGAATTTATGGTTATGTCCCGACCATTAGACCGCGAGAGATCTGAGACCTACCGATGGATGCTATGGTTTATCGTCGTGATAACGGGAAGGAGTTTCTTTCCCAGGTTAGACGTCCAAATCAGGTATATGTGAAAATTGGTAGGGAAGCTGGCCCCAATGAAGAGTTTCTCAGTAGGCTTAAGCTTGGCGGCCGCATGTGTTCCATCTTCTATAGCCTTGTAAAGGTGAGCAAGCTTTCCGACTGTGACGATCAAGAGTATCATGGCTTTTGAACGGGATTGTCGCTCAGCTCCTCGGTGAAATACTAGTGCATTTGCCAAATACTAGTCATTTTCTTAAAGGCAGCATCCACTTTAAAAACGGATTTCGAGTTTGTGAAACCTCGGTGGCTGAATAGCCAAAAGCCAAAGTGAGAGCACCAGTAAGCTGTGTTCTGGAGAAAACGGCCGAACCGTCGGATACTCGGTGGACTAGTTATAAAGGATGCGGGGACGAGTTGTCCTGTCACTTTATTTTCCACACTAGTTAGAGCGCTACAACCATTTGTTATCAGTAGAGTTGTACAAGCTTTCTATGTCCTCGTAATTGAGCCGGTAGGCGACCCAACAGAAAGAGCACGATGGAATGGAAAAGTCGTCCATGAAACCGCGGACGAGTCTTCTGGAGCGAATTTCTCAGTCAGAAATGGGTTCTGAGCCGAGAAATTTGAACCATAATCCATTTTTGAGCTCGTCTTTCCGAATCCATCGAGAACTCAGAAGGCGTTCTGAAAGTGGGTGCTGCTTTTAAACAGCTGCGCAACATCAACTTCGATTATGTATAGTGGAGTCATTTGACGTGTCGCCGTTGTACGGTAGTGTCTTGAACGAGGATGAATTACAAGCACTGCCTGAAATGCATAGCTCAGCTGATATTACCGCTCGCATGCAGGAGCTTAGTAGGGTATGTAACGTGCAATGACCGTTATAAGGAAATGGCTGAATTGTAGCGTCTTCAAATAGTCTGGCTATGTGCGCATATGCTTGCCTGAATTCACAAAAAATTAAATATCCTGCTTAAAAGAGCGACTAAATTAGTCATAAGTTTTTCATGTGGCTGCCCAACATACAGGCAAGGTCTCCCGGTCTAGCGCATGTATGCGCCGAATTACGCGGCGTCAAATTATGGGGACAATGCGAGCCATCAAAAAGCGTGAGTTTGTTTCCGGAGGACATACGGAGTCCGAATGTTATGCATGTTTGCAAACTTTCCTTCACAAACATCCAACTCCGCGTTGCGGCTCTACGTCAAGTCAAGCTACGTGGCGTTAAATGGGTGTAGCTGTGGAAGGAGGATAGCGTTAACCTATGAAATTAGTGTATATGGTACTAGAAGCACCACCCACGCTAAAAACGGATTTCGAGGTTTTTTAAAAAATAAACCCTCGGTGGTTGAATAGCCAAAAGCCAAAGTGAGAACACCTGTAGGCTGCTCGTTGCGGAGAAAACGGCCGAAACGTCGGGTACCCGGTGGACCGGTTGCGAAGGATAGGGACGAGTTGCCTTACCAGTGTGTTTTGCACGCTTGTTAAAACGAGAGCTACAACCATTGGACATGATGGAGTTGTGCGAGTCTTCCATGTCCTCGTGCTTAAAGGCAGCACTCACGGAAAAAAACTTTTCCTCTGAACATCCCAGAATCTTAAAGGTCCGTTCAAACCGCTAAAACTGCTAAGGCAACCTAACTCTAAAGCTCAGCTTCCTAGGAGTAATCTCCCAACAAGCTATGAACGATTGCGCCCACCCTGGACGACCCCGCCCA
>KN549481.1:6227-18029 GCA_000797555.1 Oesophagostomum dentatum | reverse complement strand
TACAGACCTTTCCCAACTAGAAATCATGGAAGTACGAAAAACCGCGCTTATATAGTGCAGCACAACTCAATGCTCCTCTATATCGCGCGCCCAAAAATAGTCATCCGAATTTCGTGCATATGAGAAAGAGTCCCGCAGTTCTCCGGTATTCCAAGCTTTTCTCCGAATGTTATACACCAGTCGAAAGGGCGAAACATCATCTATTGCAAGAAATTTCCTAGACAGCACAATTTGTTTTGCTAAAAAACTAGAATTGTTTAGAATAAGAACTACCTGCGTGTCACAAGCAACTGAACTAAAGAGACTCTTTATTTGATTTTTCATCCATATGGCAGACAATCCGAATGCTACTAGCGGTTTAATCTTTGGAGAGGTCCTAGCAAACCATCCTTACGATACTGCGAAAATACGTTTCACTATGGCCATTTAGCGCTGCAATACATCTGTGCCGGTAATTAATGCGCACCCTGTAGCTAACGTCATCCAAGATGTTGGTTAAATTTGTGATTGGATCCGTCCGCGAGTTCCCATTCCCCGTATTCTTGAACCGTACCCAGCTGATTCCTTGGCTGGTCCATATTCTCTGCGAACAATTAACCCATTGCTCGACATTTTTGGTGACCATTCGGAACCTGTTCCTCCAAGCTCTGCCTTTACGTGTTCAGGGTCTAACCTATGCTTTCTAGCGGGACACTTGTAGCTGTCGGCACGGTGCCTGTTTCCTTATCATAAAACTGCTACTTGACAACACAGCATCTATGCTTTTCAAAACGACGCTTGCAGTGATAGGCAGTATCGACGCTTTCCAACGCGATAGCAAATTTGGGCATCGCAAGTGTGTAGGGTGTCAAGATATAAGATTTCCTTTAGCATAATCATGACTGTTCGCAAATACAGAGTAGTGTTTCCGCTCAGCGGCGGATTTGACAGATTTTACGTTTATTTTCACCAGGGCATGTTAAAAGGAGATAAATGTGGTTCAGAAAAATTGGAATTCTGCTGCCATAGGTTACGACGAAGTAACATCCCTTAACATCCCTTAGTGATTTCCTATAGGCGAACATTTTAACTAAAAACCGTTAAGTTTTTTTTAGCGCATTATGTACGTCCGGTGCTCATCTCTCACGCAAATTTCGCGCATTTAATGTGAACTTAACCACCTCCGCCATTGTTCACGTTCGAGGCTAATTAGCGCGAGACAGTGTTGCACAGTTTCCTTTCACGTACGTAAAGTGGCTGCCCCGACCTTCTTGCTAGCGAGCCGAAGGGTCGCTAGTTATAACAAAACAAAATTGCAACACTCTTATCTGTAAGGAAAGAAAAAATTTTCTCAGCGGTGGCCTGTTGTTTTCATATGTATTTTAGTTTAGTACTTAAACATAGCAGTAAAGAAGTCAACAAATTACGAGTAAATTACGAGTAAATTACAAACTACGAGTTCATAAGCGAGTACGTTGGTATTGCGCTTCCATATATGGAATAACACTAGTGAAGTGAATATGACACATCTGAAACATATTCTTTTATACTCTCGGTCTATGTCATTTATTTCTTTAAAGCTTTTAGCCAAACTTATCTGTACGATCTGCTGCCTACAAGTTCCACATACGAAGAGAATTTGGAAGGAATCATGCAATACTGCCTTTTCATGCCGGTATCATTTAAAAATCACTTATTTTGTGTTTCCGCCAATAATTCTTTGCAGGACATAGAAAGTATGAGGAGCGTCGATTATGCCTTCGTCGACGTAAGAGTTACTGAAGATCCAGTAATCAAGAGTTGTTTGGAATTTCTTCATAATAGTACGTTGCAGTACTGGTCTTTTTCATGATATTGATTTATTATTTTGTTTTATCTTTTCACAGACAAACTGGTCATTCTTTATAGCGGAAGTGCCCCTTTCCTATCCCTTTCTCCCGTCCATTTGCGACACTTTTAGAACAGCGGTACCATCTCTCTCGGTGCAGCTGAGCGAGTGCACTTCGCCGATTTTCATTCTAGTTCACCCTTATGAACAAGTAGGCGATTGTATGAAAATTAAGATTATAGAGGAGAATGCTTGGATGGGCATGCCATGGGTGTCGTTAAAACCAGCTGTGCGCGACAAAACGAACATTCAGAGAGTAAATTAAGCCGAAGCTTGAAAAGTCTGCTTGGTTGACATGGGGTAAAAAAACCATCCGGAGCGCGACTTTTACCTGCGCTGCTACCGTGAAAACAAATATTTCCTGGAAAAGCTCTAGGGCAGCCCTAGATTTTTTTAAAAGCGAAACTACGATGAACAATAGGATTGAGCACGTGTCCGCAACTGATCTAATGCTAGTCCTAACATTCATGACGTCATTCGATCTGTGACGTTGCATTACGGCAGGTAGTATGGCACCTCTGCACCAGCGACTGTAAATTTGCGTGAGTTATTTGTACGAAGAACAACGACATGTTTGACTCTCACATAATAAATCACATCAGGTGCACAGCTGCTGAGCGACAAAGATCAAAGATGCATCATGTAGTATAGCACAGACTGAGAGTGTTAATAGCCATCTTAAGACACCATTCGGTCCGGGAAACGTTGTCGCACTTTTACGGTAAGGATATCGGGAGCATTTTTGCCTAGTTTCAGCCGTTTTGGTTTTCTCTAGCGTTCAAAGAGGACCGTTTCCTTCAGTTAAATGTGAGTAAGACGCTGAATTTCCTCAAACTGATGAATGAAGTTACGCCTACAACTTACACTGTCTTAGCATGTTTTCCCTCGAGCAAAACCTGCACTTTGGCCGAAAAAGTACCCATTTTTAAAAGTTAGGGCTAAGTACTGCAAGCTCTAGTATATTAAATATGTACAGGAGCGTGCTCTCACGTCACTATCATAATAGCTCGGTAACCCTTTAGGGGTTTAACTCTGCCTTTAAATCACTCCGACTCGAACAAGCAATCTCGTCCACGTCGGCGTCATTTTGAATATATGTTCATAAAGGAACACGAGTGTGGTGCAGCTTCTACGACATTAGTTGTCCGAATGTTACAAGTTCCAGCCTTGGCAGTATGACGCTATGGACCCGTTACCTTTATCTGCATTTCGTAGTGAAGCACATGTTGTAGCAGAACTCAAATCCCTTCAAGAAAAGTTATACAGTAGCCGCACCAGGTACATGCTGCCCCCAGTCAGCGTCGTTATTGAAGCGGTAGTAGCGATCGATCGGTAATGTGAAGAATGCACGATTGTTTGCCTATGGAAAGCGGCTGTAGCCAGATAAGGCGAATAAATGACTCATTAACAACCTTTTTGTCGTAGTAAATATAACAGTGCATGAACTGCAGTGTTTTTAGGTCTTCCACTTCTACTTATCCCTGTCATAGTGAATACTGCTATGACAGTTGCCTCAGAAAAAGAGGGAGGAATGAAGGTGTTTTTTTTTCAAAATTGTTCCTTCATATGCACAACTACGATGTCCATTTTATGTTTCCAGGAGTTTCTTGTAGTGATGGGGCTCAAAAAGTACACACTTTTTCTAGAGAGCATATTTTTTTCGC
Organism: Oesophagostomum dentatum; assembly: GCA_000797555.1. Classification (NCBI taxonomy): domain Eukaryota; kingdom Metazoa; phylum Nematoda; class Chromadorea; order Rhabditida; family Strongylidae; genus Oesophagostomum; species Oesophagostomum dentatum. Next base: position 14,498 of record KN549481.1, on the reverse strand, counting down.
TGCTCAAAGCTATGTTGGTTATTATCACAACAGCAGCAAGGTGTATTTGGTTGCTACCGGTGGGCTTGTTTTGAGGACACGGAAAGGGTGCAGCGGAAGTTCATTCGAAGAACTGAGGGGCGTAATTCTTCATTTTACAAGATTAAAATTTGATATGCAGCTGCTTTAGCAGTACCGAGGCGTTTAGTTAGAGCGGGCTTGAGATGCTTCGCCGTTTAAAAAATGCAACAAGTAAAGCACTCCATCAGTCGAACGATGTGCTGCTTGGTGGTCCTAGTGTTCTTATACGCTACTGTATCTTGTGTCTTTTATCTTTCGCTCTGTATATTAGCCTTTTAAATGCTTATTTGAGACAGGTGTGTTGTACTCAGTCTTCCTGCGTTAGTGATGCTGAGTCCGTCTAATGCTTCACACTTTGCGCTGCACCTTGAAAAATTTTCAAAGTCCGTTGTATCTGCTAAGCAGAATTCTTTAGAATCACGTTTTACCACTTGTAATTTACTCTACCATTCTTCTGTGCTTGGGTGTTGTTATGATTGGAATGATTTCTGCAGCAGTGTCTAAAACAGGCCAGACTGCTTACAACGGTAGGTACACGGGCTGTTGCATAATGTATATTTATTCAATAGAAATGCTATATTTTCAGTTTCTTTTTTTCTCGTATCGATTTTGATAACTCTTCTCTACGTTTGCTCTGACATATTCAACACAGGACTTTTGCAGTACATTTGTCTTCTTGATATTTTTGTAGCTTACAAACTATTTTTAAGTGGAGTACGACTGTGTTATGTCCGAGGTAAGTTGTTTTGCTTGCAGAAATGCTAGCTGTTTTCTCTCTTGTTTTCCTTCAAGGCTATTCCTTCACAGAAGGAGTGCAAATATATCGTTGTTTTATCCCTGAAAAGCCCTGCACCCTCAAAGGCAGTGTACCACCAAAATTTACTTTGCGAGCTTTTTTGACAGGACTGTCAGGGAGGGTCTGTTTCATAATCCTACAATAGTAGCAACCCCCAGACGTACTCACTTCGGAGAAAGAGCCTTATCATTTATGAAATCCCTGCTAATAAAAGCTACAATGCAACAAGGAACGAAACTCGAAGCAAAGCTCCGAAAGACGGCAGTAAGACTGCAACTTTGTCCATGTTGTCTATTTATCCTCAAAGACATACTCGTGCAGGAGTAGCACTCTAGCATTCATTCTTAGGCCGTTTCTTGGCTCCGTACTCTGACGTGTCTTAGCTTTTAGCAGCAGGGGTTTCATTCTTGATAGGACATTTTCTCCAAAACGAGTAGGTTTTGGAGGTTTCTACCATAATAGGGTTATAGAGCAGATCCTTCGTGATAGTTTTACTAGAAAAACTCAAAAATCAAATTCTGGTGGTACACTGTCTTTAAAATAGCCAACTGTTTTCAAGCAAAGATTAAAGCTGTCAGTTATGGAGCTTCAGGGCTAATTGTTCATAGGCCTGGGCGCATAGCTGGCTCTAAGAGTTTTGTATTTCATGGGCGACTTCAGAGATTTTTTAAAATATAAAATGGGAGAAGAAAGTTGTCGGGTGTAGTTTTCACGATTGGTTGTGTGGACCATTTCACTTTAGCCACTCGTAAATTTTTGAGGATATTTCTTGAACTTTGTATAGGGGTACTGGGATAGGCAATATTGGTTTACCCGAGCTTGCTACTGGAATATCAATCGAACGTGATCGCAGGTGAGCCGCTTCGCAGGAGACGCCAAACACAACGCGTAGCTAATTTTCTGAATTAGTTCCCGATTACCTATCATTCCATAAGTGTGTTGTTGCGCCGCCATGACATCTGCAAGTTGTCGGTTTATTATTTATCGATCAGATATGGCGATTTTCCGAACCAGCTTTCTATTGTGCACCGTTCCATACACATTTCGCTCCACGACTGTGAAATAGGCACGTTATTGATTTGTTGATCGACCATCGATCGATAAACCAACATCGAGTGATTTCCTTGAATTAGCTTTCGATTATGTACCGACCCATTTACGCATTGCTTCACTACTGTGAAATCGACATGTTATCGATTTATTAGTCGATTATCGGTCGATGGACTAACGCCGGGTCATTTTTCTGAATCGGCTTTCGATTATGTACCAATCCATGTACGTACTGCTCCACCAATACGAAATTGGCACATTATCGATTTATCGATCGACGTCGATTGGTTATCCATAAGATGTACCGATTTTCTGAATCAGCTCTCAATGTGCTATCGATCGGCTTACCCAAGGTCTATGAATAATTGATTCGTTATCGAATACTGGTAGCATTAACCAATCGATCAGTACTATCTTCATGATGGACGTATGGACGCACACACAAACACACACACGGATGCACAGGCCTTTTATTATACAGTGCGTTTCAAAAAGATAGGACACCCCTAGAATTTCAGCTTAACCGAAGTTATTGTGATCTCATTGCACAACCACTACCACCGCGGGATTCCTCATATAAAGTTACATATATAACAAAGCCCTTATATGAAAATATTCGCTCTGTGATTGTTAAGATTTTTCTCATTTTCCGAGCGTTTTAAAAAGAAAGGACACACTTGGGATACTTTCTTTTCACCGCGCACGCTCAAAAGCTGAAATCATCCAGTAATCAAACGTTCAGCAGTGATTGAGGGATTTAGGAAAATTATATCGGCCGCTTGCAGCTACATCTCGCCCTGTTGTGAGAGTGAAATTTATGGAAATTTAAGAAATTGATGATTTGTGAATTACTGGAACTCTTAGCCGGGGTTACAATCCTAAGGATGATTTGTAGTGGACAAATTGACCCTGTCTGCTCTTCTCCTGCCAAATTTATACACTCACTGCCTATAAGTGGTGCTAGTTTAATGGATAACACACCCTGCTGATGCCCAAGTTTCACCTTATTCTTGCGTTATTTTATTTCATAGCGTCAAAACAACAAAAGCAATCAACAGGGAGGCATATTCTTATTTTGATGGTAATGAGCAAGTTTATTCTTTTGCCTGAGAGGCGATCAATCTTGTCGTTCTCAGGAATTTAGGCCAAGAATACAGCTTTCGCTGGAGGGGTGCTTTTCACATCGCAGCTCTGATCCATAAATGTCAGAAGATGACTCGCAAAAAACAATTCCTGGTTGAATGATACAGTTCTGCACCACATTAGTCTAGAATCAGTTTAGACTCTTCTCACTTCACTCTGACACCTTGCATCTCGTTGCGCCATTTCTGCAAGAAATCTGGGGATGTTTCCATTCACAAATATCAAATCTTAGATTTTTTTCTCCAAACCCAAAAAAACTGGTGCAACGATGGAATTTTAAAAGGCTTTACTGGCTTCAGAGAAACCTAAATCCAGTCAAATTGGGAACATGCTAGGCGTTATTGTGTTGCAGAAGTCGAGATTCTGAAGCTGTCACAGCACAGATTGGGCTCAGCTAACGTGATTAGTTCATTAAAGAACATCTTGAAAGATTTTAAGATTGTAGGTGTCGAAAAGGGTTGCAAAATTTTTGAAATCCAGCTTTCGTGAATTTCTAAATATTTCCACCAATTTCGTCCTTTAACAGTGCAAGCCGTACCTGCAAGCGGCCGATATGATTCCCCTAAATCACTCATTCACTGATGAACGTTTGCTAATTACTGGGTGGTTCCGGCTTTTAAACGTGCGCGGTGAAACAAAAGTATCCCACGGGTATTCTATTTTTTGAAACACTCGGAAAATGAGAAAAATTTCTTAAAAATTACAAACAAATATTTCTATTTAAGAGACTTGTTACATACGTAATTTTATGTGAGGAACCCCGTGATGATAGTGGTTGTGCGATAAGATCACAATAACTTCGGTTAAACTGAAATTCTAGGGGTGTCCTCTTTTTGAAACGCACTATAAAGGATTATCAATCGTCTAATACCTTCAGCAGCAGAACTGACTTTAACGTGTCCACAGAGCTGCCTGCTTTAACGTTTCCACGTATTTATAACAATTTCTATATTTTCTTTAGTAAAGTTTCAAATATTTCCATCCAGTTCTCTGAATTTCGAAACTTGCAAGCGCCTAAAGGCAGCATACGCTCAAAACAAAGTCAGTGAGATTTATGTATACATACAACGATAGAAGATCTGCAGCTGAAACATCTTTGCAAGTCCGAACCTTCAGCACCTTTTCTAAGCTGAGAAAAAATACATTGCGTTTCAAAACTATAAGGCCACCCTCATTCGAGTCCTTTAACCACCTGTTAATCGGTCGCTTCTACGACCCTGTCCACCAAACTTTTTATACCAGTACATATTCTCCGGCGAATTTGAGACTTCTAGATTACTCTTATCAACTTTATACGCTTCTTTTGGTATTGTTGCCAAATTTATGGGAACTTTATCGAGTGATAATCAAATTCACATTAGATAAATAGACTTCTCAGGCATGTAGCGACAGAATCGCGCATTTGTTCTGCACAATGTAAGACGTGCATGAAAGCCGAAAGCCTGCGCAACACATCACACACCAAAATTGGAAAATTAGTCAACGTAGCATTTTGTATCAGTGAGATAACGCACAAAAACTCGATACCCTGTTACTGGCGCCACAGCTCAATCTCCAGAAGAAAATGCACTGGTGCGTGTATTTTCTGTTACGTGACTCATTTCTTTAAAAGGGACCATTAGAGTCACTGAAATCGGCGATTTACCTAATGAATGGGCGTTTTGAGGCCCTACAAGAATTTACAGACGTGGTTTCGCACCGCGCAGGGTGGTCGCGCTCAGTGTGGCGAAGATTTTGCGATAATGTATGCCGGGATAAGCGAGAACCAGAGGTGCACCGATGCGTGCTGATATGCACAGCGACTCTTAATGGAGAAGAGAAATTTCAATTTTTCAACGCTGCCCCGTATTCTCAAAATACCACCCAAAAGCAAAAAAAAATTTAAACTCCGAATCGAGTTAGAACCTCAGGAACTTGCAAGAGAGGGTATTTTCACGTCTACAATTTAGCGCACGCAATTGCAGCAGTCACAGATTGATATAACCCTCAGACGATTTGGATTTCAGGGGTGGCCTTATAATTTTGAAACGCAGTATACTTATATTAGGTTGGCAACAAAGTTTCTGTGAACTTTTTTTCTTCAATGTCATAACTTTCCTTGACGCGGGGAGAATGTTACTAGGAAAATGAACGCTAAGTCTAAGACAATATAGAGGCACACCAATATTGACGGACCTTCAAAGCAAAACGAGATAAAATTACAAATAAGGAGGCAAATTTTACACCGACTTTTCACGAATTTCTTGAATTTTTTCCCGATTAGAAAGATTTTTCGAAGTGGAGCGTTAGTAGCTCAAAAGGGCAAGACCTGTACACTGTTAAGACTGCTCACGAAAATGGCCATCCATTCATATAGGTTTTTTGAAGGAATTTTTGTTCCAGTAGTGAGTTTAGTGAGAGTTAGTGACAGTTGTAGCTTAATGACTGCGCATACTCATCCGTTCTTGTATTTCTCACTACCCGCTCTTGTCACCTCTACCGCACAGTCAAGATTCCTTATAGAATCAGAATCCTAATAGCACAACTTGAATTTTATTACTGGTATAGGGCAAGAAATAATTGTCCTTCTTTCGTGAAAGCCAGTTTTTCATTTAAAAAATTTAATCTCCATTCTTAGGTAAGGTACGACCAACTTCTTGTTGCTTATAAACTGCTAGAGGAAGATACTTTATTTCGCGGAAAAAAGAAAAATTCTTTCAACTTTTTAAAGGACATACATCTCACTTTCTTAGGCGTGGAGATGAATCATTTTTCCAAAGATTAGATTTTGATTGTCCTTTTAGCCAGTGAAGGTCCATCCATGAGGATTACAAAATAGGCATGGTAGGAAGGGAGACTACTGAATAAACGCTGAAAGCTCATGCTCCTGGCTCACGATAGAAGCAAGATATGGAAAAAATGAAGATGTCCACAGAAACTTTCTGGCCAACCTAATAAATACGTCAAGGGCTTTGAATCCTTTCGACGTTGCGCCGGTGCGCACTTACAGTGGATCCTGCAACCTCCTACGTTTTTGTCTTCAATACTCGGATGACGCTCGTCATAGCCTGAAAAATGATAAAGGGTCTAAGTCTTTTACATGTTGACAAGCGTTTTTTCACCTTAGAGCAGACGTTGGAGGTTTGGATTTTGAAGATCGCGTTTAGCAGAAGATATTTTAAACCATACAAAAATCTCAGTAAAATTCCCACGGCTTATCAAAGTAAATGGCAAAGTAACTAATAAATCACATTACTCTCTTTTACTTCTTTGTAAAGTGCATTCATTATTGAATCTGCTTTCACTGTAAAAGTAATTTTTTGCTGGGAGTGTTCTATACATATGAAACAGCAGAACAACTTCAAAAAAAATCGTAGAATTCATGGGACATGAGCTCGCAGAGCTGTGAAATGAGTTCTGCATTAACTCACATGAGGAATACAAATAAAATATTTAGAAGCTCCGAAAGAGTCAGAATCAGACTCTATAGCGAAAAACTGGGGGTGTGTAGTGTCTCCTATAGTTATGAAACGCACCATATAAACCTGCGTCCTAATCGCTGGGACATATGTACATCAATGGTGTACAGTATACCACTTAATAAATTCTGAGAAACTCCTCAAAGGATCCTTTTTCAGGAAAAAATATTCGGTCAGCTTTGTTCTTGTACGACGATGTCATAAACATAGGAACGTCGCTCACATTTTTAATCCTTGATATAGTTGTTATAGCAATTTTAGTGATATTTCTTGACTACGTGTCGATAAAACCGCTTATCAGTTGTATTATAGGAGCCGTTTTTAACAAGAAAAAGGTAATTGCAGTTTCCACATGTTTACGTTGAACATGAGATTACAAAGCTGGAAAAAGATGTACCAGTAATGAAGTTGATTCGAAAAAATTATCATTGCGTTCTTGAGAAAGGCATATTTTTTCCTTGCGAAAATTGATCTTAGTAACCGCAAAGAAGGACTAAGCCTGCATTAAAACACTTAGGTTCTTCTAATGCGAGGTTTGTAACTGTTTTAGAGAAATTCGATCTTTTGCACCGAATTAAGCGACGACATGGTCGAGGATGGCACTCTTTTTTTTGTCGTTCAAATGAAATTTGATAAACCTTCGCAAAAACATTAAAGTTTCATGAAAATTCTTAAGCAACAGCAATCCTCTCTTAAAACTAGCAAATTTTGTAAGCGAAAGAAAACAGCGTACAACTTGACTCTTAATTTCGCGGTATCGCTTGTCTGTCCATATCGGCAGTAATGGCGAAGACATAGAGAAAATTAGGTATATGACGTATAACAGTTTCTCTTGATACTAACAAAGGAAGGACTATTAGTCGAGATGGAAGGTAGCTGTGAGATATGATTTTTTTTAATAGGGCTTAGATTATCGTTTATATCATCCACTTCTGCTACGGTTTACTCATCAAGGAGTTATACATGTTTTTATTTATGTTAAACTTGTCTTTGCCTAAATCCTGCTTATTCTTCTCGGAAATGAAATGAATCAGTGTATGTCGTTGGCAATGTAGCGCAAGTTTTTGAAAACGACCGACCCACTTCGTTAGTGACACTGTGTTAACTTACAGATATGCTTTGAATATGAACAACAAATAAAGGTGCCAGATAGCAGCATGGCTGAGCGATGAGTCTCTGGCACATAAAGCTTACGTCACAGGATTGGCCCAGCATGTGCGGAACTCTTTTGTAGTTTGCTACACCAACAACAGTGGTTTCAGATGAAGTCGTTACGCCCATAAACATCGGAGTTCGTCCTTACGACTGGACGAGTCATAGCACACTAAAAGTGTCGTGCTGAATTCATCGTGTAATTTTAGCGAATAATTCAGTAACAGTTTTTCATAGTCTTCATAATTTCACCACGTTAGATTGTGTGTATAATATGTTTTGCTTCAAGTAAGCACTTTGTTTTGGGTTACCACAGGAATTCTGTTGTGAAACTTCTAATTCAGTGCTGTGATTTTGGTTCCCCTAAATAGCAAAACTACCATTGTTAGGACCATAGGTAGAAAGGTCGGTACTCCACCTACCTTCACGTTTTTGGAAAATTTTGAGAAAGACCTATCACCCGTGAAAAATACACATAATTGTTGTACCTGTTTGTTATGTGTACTATTTTACGTAACTTGTGCTCCGATCATAATGATTATGTAAGGTGTGGCTCGCCGATCAGCCGAAGATAAAACAGTAGTAATACCCCACGTACGACTCTCGATGAAT
>KN549480.1:72383-89282 GCA_000797555.1 Oesophagostomum dentatum | reverse complement strand
GATTTCATGGAAGAGTTTTCCAACTAGCTTCCCGCGCTAGCTAGAGCGCTATAACCCTCGAGGATGAGCAGAGTTGACAGTCTCTTCCATATCGGTGCGTTTGAGGCGGTAGACGACTCCAACAGAAAGCGAACGGCGAAATAGAAAACTCGGCCGCGAGACCGGGGACGAGATTTCTGGAGCGGTTTTCTTGATCAGGGATGACTTTTGAGCCGAGAAATTTGAACCTAAACCATTTTTCGAGATCCTCTTTCAGAATCCGGCGAGAACTCAGAAGGCGTTCCGAGCGTGGATGCTGCCTTTAACTGGCAATACAGATAGCACTTGCGTGACAACGCGCATGAACGTATCCTGCTCACCGCAGGCGCCCATCTCCCCACTCGCACGACTGCACATGTATGACTGCCGTCTCATTTTCTCTTTTGAAACCGAACAAATTGTCCCATCGATATCTTTCCGGATGAACCTAGCGCGAGTTCTTCACGGTTTCAGAAGCAGATCTCGGAATTCAGGTGCTAAAACTTTTGACCGCCAACGATGAACGCATTAGTGCAACCGTACGTGCGGTAACAGTGACACCCGCACCGAACGAACAGCTATATTTGCGTTGATAGATAAAGGCAGATCTAAACGCACACCTGAATGCAGTGTGAACGGGCCAAACCAGCCAGAAACTATGAAAATGCATATTTTAGCAGTGAAAGCCGTGACTGGTACGCAGAAATGGTTAATCTACAGACTGCTATAGCTAGGTCATCGCTTGACAAGCAAGCTGGACTAACAGGTATCAGTTATCAAAATCAAGCTAACTACTTCAGTTCCTAGCGAACACAATTTGTGGTAGGAGCAACTCCGGCTAGCAGCAGCTTTCACGTCTTTCACGTGTACAAGAAAATGGATCACAAAACAGAAAAACAAGCATTGAAAGAAGTCCATTTCGACGATCTAGATGCAACTGTTACCTTAGACACCATATCGTTTTCCGCAACAAACAAATTCTTTGAGTTTTCAACCTCTTAACTGGTGAGTCTTTTGCTTCTATTCTTACAGAGATTAAGAGAGACGAAAGTTGCATGACATCTAGAATTCATGCAAGTAACATGGAATGCTTAGTTCCTCCTAAAGTCGAATAATCAGACTTTAGATTAATTCATTCTATAATTCCCGAATATTAGGATCTGCACACCAAAACGCTAAACTACTTAAAAACGAAGTAACTCTTCTGCGTCACCTCATTGTCGTCACCGCAAGACAGGGAGAGACCTAAACAAAGGCTGTTGTTCTTATCTCTTTTATTCCGGCACGCTTTTCTCTATTCGAACTATAATACTTGAGTAACTTCTCTGTTCAGGCTTGAAAAGCAGGCTTTGTTGGACAGCAGACCTTATGTCTGTCAGTATTTAGTGTTAAGAACCGTGTAGTAGCCTAATAAAGGCAAAATTCAACCAAGGAAGAACAAGTGTTTACTGCTTTCAGTGCCTTGAAAATGACATAAGTGACGCCTAAAACCACAGTGTCAGATGGAAATTCATCAGCTAGCTCCTACGGAAGCATAGAGGCCACCATATCGGGTCCTCTTTGTTGTGAAGGCTTGAAGGTGACCGGAGTTGGGCTAAAACCATTACGTGTAATATGACCAAAATCTAGAAAACATGAGAAATCGCACGCATTATTGATCAGATCACGCTTATTTACATATTTTTGGAAAGAGTACGTTTACGGACGAGTTAGGACGTGTGAGGACGAGTTCCGACTATGGGAGTACGAGCTCAGGCGTCACGTTGCGGACGTTACGGACGATTTCCGACGTAATCACTATCCACTGCCGAGATTTACTGAAAGTTGGACATATTCTATTACTAGTTTGTCCTTTGTGTGTAGAATTTCTGAAGTGTCCTCTCTCATTTTAAAGATGCAAGCCCGTCATGCTTTAATGTTTAAGATTTTGATATATGCCGGTTCTGCTCAGCAATGTGACTTCAGGAAGAGGCAGAAAGAGGCTCCCGGCTTTGGACAGGGTCGGCGCAGGCGGTTGAATGTGGAGAGAAACGTAATCGGGCAAGAAGTTACGAAATCGGGAGCTTTTTTCCTTCCCTCGCGGCTTCAGCATATACTGGTTGCCCACGAAGAATTCGTTTTTAAAATCCGCGTCACATTTTTTGCACGCACTGTCCTGACCAGACTGCTCACACTCCTACTAAATCTTCTAAATAAAACGCTAAGAGGCATCTGTTAAGTAATGACTTACCATTCCTAAATTCTTCAAGATGTTTGCGGGAACACGTAGAAACCGCCTCCGTCCCTACTAGTACAAGTGAAATTTCTACCCTTTGAAAGACAGAATTCTCAACGGTTCTAACCAATGCTAATTGTGTTTTCATGTTCTACAGCCTCCTATTCTCTGGATGAACTGAAATCTGTGAAGTAATATCAGAATGGGCGACGACTTTAACCTGAGAATTGGTGCAGTCAACCGTGTTGTCGTCCGAAGTGCTGGTTGCATTTTTAGAAATCGTGATGCGCTGTCATGCCTCTTGCGACGAAGAATGGTTCGAAAGATAGTGTCAGAAAGCAATCCACCTAACAAGCCACAGTATATTTGTGATGCAAAAACATGCTAGAAATTTTTGCATGCAAAGGTGCAGTTTCAAAGATGAAAGAACATAGAGCATCATGAATCATAGGATTTAACGCTTTTACTGATTATTAAATTTCGCAACACAAAGGTTAAACAAAAAGCTTCAGTTTCGTTCCGAGCAATATTAGTTTCTATCTTGCAATGCTGGTTGAAAAAAGTTCCAGTATACTGCGAAAAGCGGTCTGGCTTGCATGTACTTTGAACTTTCCCTATATTAAGCGCTTGCCTCGAGAGCCATACATTGAACATGCAACTGCTTCATTTTACCTTCTGTGTGGTAACGTTTAACGTCCTTCACTCCCTAATAGAAATTCATCATCTACTTTAGGTTGCTGGTCTATCGTATACAATAAGCATAGGTACGTTTCAGTAACTAGAGGGATGTTTGATGTATATATGTATATGTTTTGGTGCAAATATGCATTTTGCTCCACGTTAGATGCTGCTTATTGCGCCCATGGACGAGCGGAAGAAGATGAAATCAGAGACGAAGTGCTCGCTCCAGTAAACGCTGAACGACAGTTGGTGAGCATATGTATATGTTTTGGTGCAAATATGCATTTTGCTCCACGTTAGATGCTGCTTATTGCGCCCATGGACGAGCGGGAGAAGATGAAATCAGAGACGAAGTGCTCGCTCCAGTAAACGCTGAACGACAGTTGGTGAGCAGCGGAGGACGACAGAATGGACGAACCGGCACTAATCTGCCAGCTGCCAGGAGCATGCTTGATTTGGTTTGTTTGATAGTACGCTGGTAGTGAGGTGTCATAACGTAAAATCTCTGTGTGTTGAGACTAGATCAATGCTGGTGACCATCTCTGATCTTCTCTCACTATACAGGGATATTAACGTTAGGGTACCTCAGTACAAAGCAAGAGAGTCGAGAACAAACTACACAGTCAACGGTAGCGTAAAAATTCACCCGTGTGAAATTGGCTGAGTCATTCATTTAGTTACGTTATATTCTCTACCTTTGGCAAATCTAATGAGGCATTTTATAGCATGAACTGCAAATTGTGGTGTATCAGTGCAAACGTCCTGAGAATTTCTCACAACCCTCTCTTCGAGTGCTTCTGAATCTTCTCATAGTAAACTTTGCGAAAGTTCAGACTTCGTTCGGAACCACATACCGATCCTAGTAGAAGGATGGCTAGGATTCACCGAAGCTTTACTAAGCGAAGAGATAAAGGAGGTTATCTGTAAATTTTTGAGGTCACAAAGAAACCAGGTTCTTTCTGCCACAAGACCAAGCTAGGATTTATACAAGAGGGGCTTTGTAGGACAAGATTTGCTTTATAAAACGATTAAATCTGCCCATTTTTTGCTGTTTCCTGTAAAGTTTCAGAAAATACTTTCTATAATGTACAGCAGATAAGCGGGTTATTTTAGGGCAATTCTCACGTTTTCTGTCAATGTTTTTGTACTACGAATTTCTAAAGCCGAAATTTTAGCATGGAGTTCGACAAATTCTTGCTACTTTGACACCAGTTACTGGTCGTTATTTGTAAATCCTTTCTATTAACAAATAACCGTAGCGTCCCAGCGGCCCGCACGCAGAGTGGCGAAGGCACGAGTATCTTTAAGCGTGTACACCACAGGAACAACAACGCTGAAAAAGAGCGCAGGCGAATACATAAACGGCAGATTAATAGAACCGCACATACGAGGAGACCGAGACACATTTCTGACACCGTTTCTACGCGAGACCGCCATTCCCCTCCGTCTTCAAACTGTTTCGTCACTGTCTCTTGGCTCTGCGACGTAGATAGCGGTTGTTCCAGCGGCCAGCGAACCATCGGTTGCAGCCAGAACAGCCCGAGCAGCGTCGAACTGGTCTAGCCATCCATAATTAAGCAACTGTAAAGTGTGAGGTTTTCCCCGGAGGACGAAACCATGCGCATGTGGGGTAGGATATCGCCAGGTGCTTGGTAATCTCCCTTGGTTTAGCTGATTTCGCTACATCTCTGGGTTATCCGAAAATGTTCAACTTTGAAATTTCCAAACGCGTATTTTGACGGTTTAGCGTTGGTTTCATTGTTATTGCTGCTATAACAGGGGCATACTTGACGTAAAAAACGTGGTACCAGCGATAGCCCTCTAGTGTATACGGAGACGAGAATACCAGCTTTTTGATACAATGCTGACAAGGACATCAATCAGTACTTGGCCTCACCTTAATATAGTAAATCTTCCCCAATATGATTTTTTTCTAAATCTAAAGGATAATTAATGGGTAGCTAGCGCTGGGCTATGGCGTTCCGAGTGTACGCTATGATGGAGCCCTTTTCGTTCGGCTACCGTTGCTACCGAAACTCACTGGAGTGCACAAATCCTACGCTAAAGCCATTTTCCAAAAAAGCCCAACTGAATCCCACAAATATCGGTTTATTGGTTTCTCCGTATTTCTGTAAATGATCCCTAACTTCAGAAATATTCTTGACTTCAAGAATTGCCGAATCTTCGGCTAAATCTGAGCCTTCGCCGACTTCAGTTTTCCGAAATTCAGCGATTTTTGACGATAATCTGCAGAATTCGCACAGTGCATTATGTGCTAAACGGTCCAGAAAACTACTTTCCCAGCAGCTCCATGCTTCTCCAGCCACAGCTGGTGCTTTCCAGCAATATTTAATTTTGTATTTTTTGCAATTTTCGAAGAATTTCCGTTTTTGCAGTTATACATAATGTATTGGTGCGGGAGGAGGGAGGGACTATCAAGTCCAGGAAATGCTTTTAGATTGGGGCTCTAGAGAACAAATAGGAAGTAATAATGACATGAAGTGGTTGTGCGTAGAAAAGCGAATCGCTTTCCCTATTTTGCCATGGCTTTGCGATACTGAGTGAACCATAAAGCTCGAATAACTGAAGGAAACACAATGCTATAAACGAAAACCGGTATCACAAATATGCTCTGTAAGCATTTTCACGTCGGACCATATATGGTCCGGCCGGACCACATATGGCCGAATCTGGACCACATGTGGTCCGTAGCTTTCTCACGTCGGGAGAGTGCTGGACCGAATTTCTCGCGTGCGACGTCAGAGCGCGTTGATTTTCATGGTAGCCAATGGTTGTCCATAAGGCAACTCTTTGCCGGGTACTTGTCCACCTCTGGGTGGATTCTGGCTGCAAGACGCGTGCGCGCTGTCACACTGGTGCACCGCATGTTCGCATGGCGAGAAATTCCACCTTCCAAGAAGACAAATGTTGGTAGAAACTTCAAAATTTAACGCAAATCCTTTAGAAAAGCTGTGAAAGAGTACTTCGTTTCTCTCTATCCCACTTTTCAAATCCTCACTATTTCTCTGTCTGCTTTGCCTGAAGCTACAGTCTAAAAGAACTCCTGCACTTTAATCCCCTCCCTTCTCCCGCACAATACGTTTCGTTTAGATAGGTCGTTGAAACGGGAAATTATTTGCAATGACAAGGACGAAAAAAAGAAAAATTGGGAACGAACACAGATCGCAGTAGGTCTTCACGAATTCTAGATCAGTTCAGAAACTCTATGAGACGCGGGACACTGCGCACTCAAAAGCAACGTTCGCTGACTGAAAAATTGCTTTTTTTGGTTGGATGCGCATTCTTGTTAAGGAGTATTACTGTGGAAAAGTTTTTACTCAGATTTACCTCTCCAACCGTACTTGTTCATGCGCTTGCGTTGAATGCTGACCTTTGTTTTTCAAAACCAAACAAGTGTGTGATGCAGAAGATGGCCTAGGCTTTTAAACTCTATGGTGTTTATTTGCTCTACGAGTTATGGAGAAAAACCGACCCAAACTTGGGCAGCAGTAATGAATTAAATCTTTTGCACCAGAACACTAAATATATTTTAATTCGCTCGCATCCGAAGATGTCCTGTGTACGAAACGAAGACCAGTAAAATCTGAGTAGTACTTAGGTTTGTGACATGCTTCTGCCTCACATGTTGTAAGGTAGATGTTTTATTTTAGTTTAGATTCCGATCGTCTCGTCATCTTCAGATATCTGAGAGTGGTTCGTGATATTCAAAATCTGTGACCGACGCCACCAAACGTCTCATCCAACAGCGTCAATTCTCGACCTAGAGTCAAACGTCCTAACTCAGAAATTCTAATGAAGCAGGACGAACCTACTCTAGATTCATCGTGGTGCGGAAAAGTCCGCTCATTTGATTAGTGCAGTTGCAGGGGTGCGAGACATAATGTCGTGAGCAGGCACGGGCCGGCGTCATCGTCACAGATTAGCCACTTCCAGTGTGGGCGGACCTAACCAATGACGGCGGCGCTCCCTTGTCTGCTCACGACATTGTTCTCGCACCGCATTGCGGACAATTGATCTACGCTTGACTTCTGCATCTAATCTCTTATTTTTTTAAATTTTGTTTTATTAATACACACAGTGGTGTGCTTACATGATGACAGAGAAATGTTGAACATGGCGGTTTAGCCACAAAAATTTAGAGAATGGTAAGAATCCTGTGCAAGTGATAAAATATCATGTTTGCTACAGTTCTGGAGAACTCGAACCAAGAAAACGCCCAGAATGGCTCCAACTACCAAGCATCCCAGAAAGCGGGGCTCGAAAACTGCAGACCCAGAGTCGTTATTAGAGTATGAATGATAATGTATACGATAATTATAACAACCTAGCGCACGACTATCGAGAGCAAAACGTACTCGGAGTTTATTCGCCATAACCTTCAGACCAGCAGATTCTCCAGTATTGTGAGTAAGAACAGTTTGTAGTTAGCTGTAAGCAGGATTTATCACCTTACATAAACTGGTGGCAAAAGTAACTGAGAGCTGGCTTTCTACAAAATTTGAAGCAGATTTATCAAGCTGAAATCTGGTCATTTCATTGGTTTGGATTCAAAAAGGCCATCGGTTGAACAAACTGAAAAATAAAACTAGAAAATAGAAAAGTGGCTACAGCAAACTATAGACACATTCCTTAGTCTTTTTTTCTCGTCTATATCCGAAATGTCTGCACAGGTTTCAGTGGAAAATATTTCAGTTGGTTCTTATATCTAAAAGCTTCAGTAGATCAATATTGCGAAGTCTGTGCTTAAGAATGGGTAATGATAATCTGTACAGAGTCAGTGGTAGTTTGTTGAGGCTTCTTGCAATTCGTCTAGCAAACGTATCATTTAATGATTGTCTACCATATATCTAGGTATAGTTAAGTTAATCTTGGCCGACGTAAACCGATAGGACGAAATATCCAGAATTTTAACGGTTGTAGATGGACTTCACGACGCATAATTTTCATTCCCGTTAAGAGTTCAGCTTGGGTTTTCCGATAGAAAAGGCTTTTTAAACCTATCTTTTGCAATCTTATGCAATAGCTAAGAAGAGTCATAGGATAATTCCTATCAGGAAAGGCTCTGTAAAAGACAATTTTGGTAAATATCTTCTGGACTTTTTCTAATTCCTCAGTATCTTTTTTTAAAGCTGGATTCCATAAATGCGAACAGTATTCAAGTAGAGGAATTACATAGGCTTTATAGAGTCTATCTAAGATAAGGTAATCTGACTCAGGATATTTAACTATAAGTCAAGAACTGGCGCTTTGGAGAAAACGCTTGGTGGTGTCGATCATAGATTTGGAATATCACTAGCCGCTTTCAGACCTCTGACGAGGACGAGACCATCGAAATATAAAGCAAAATAAAGCATCTACCTAAAAACCTGTGAAGCAGAAACATATCACAAATTTATGTACATCAATGCCCAGGTTGAAAGACGAAAGAATATATATGGCATCACAAACACTGCATGATGTTTAAAGCTGAGATACCGAGGTTAACGGTATAACATCTTTTTTATACAAAGTGTTCCTGTCGGTGAAAGACTTATGCGGAATTTTTCAAATTCAGGTGTGGAGTTGCAGTCTTGAAATGGAAGCAATCAGCATTCTTAACAATGCCAGCTGTGAATTCCATCCTTCGTCGCTTCCAGCAGATAAGGCCTACATTTACGTTAGGTGGGTTTAGTCTCTGTTTTCTTGAAGCTGGTTCTTGTCTCTAAATACGGTCAGATCAAGCGTGGGCGAACCAAAATATTCAGTTGCAACTCCAGCCTACGCAGGAAAATGTGTTTCGATAAATTTTGTAATTCTAAGAAGTACAGCTGAGAGATCTGCAACTGCGTGTAAGCCCTGAAGTAGTGAGTTCTTAGCATATGATGCTCGCAAAAAAGACAACGTTTTCAGTTCTAAAGCTGTCCATTATCATGCACTACTTTAGGTTACAGCTAAGTTGGGACCAGGATTAATGCTGTTACTCACCAAGTTAGCATTTCGGTTGAAATTAAAGCATGCATCATCACTTACTGTTTAAAACCCTGTTGCGAATTGCGAGTGAGAACACCTGCTAAAACTATAGTTTCCACGTCACCTTACGAACTTTTCCACCCTATATAACAGATCCGGTGGGATATTAAAGAATGTAAACTAAGGAGAATTGGTTTTCTAAACTTCCCCTATGTTAATTTGTGATTGCATTTGTCTAGATCCAGGTTTCAGACAAAAACCTGAACGTCCTTGTTTCCTGCATATTCTGCTTTTAACGGAGTATAAACTATAAAATGATTCGTAGGAAAAGAAGCATGCGTTTGAACCAACATAGCTATACCAGAATGCGCATTCACCGTAGATTTGCATAGCAGTCATGCACCTTCTCTGAAAACATGCGGATGGAAGCTCGATTCTCAGAAAAAGCATATGAGGCACCCTAGATACGTACCATTAGATTATGGCGTGATTACCTTCAACAGGCAACCCATGGAATGTTACTCACTGACCCGTCCTCTTGTTCAGAACTAAGTGCTATACAAACCGTTTCAGCGACTACACCTATGAAGAAGGATTCGATTTTGTTATCAAACCGCACATAAGCAGAATAGTCGAAGATGAACTAACCGTCATCACCGCTGACGAAGTAAAATATAACGATGAATCAATGCTGAAATCATATGCCAGTGTAAGTTCAAGTGAATAACTACTAATAAGCTTATCAAAATGAAACGATGAAAGTGATTTGATTATAGTTAATCCGAGAAACAACTACGGTGATAGCCTGCGCAAAACTAGAGTGTCCTACTCTTTTGCATGCTTTCTTATGCTTAACAGACGAACCGTGAGTTTCTTTTGCTACGTATGACTAAACTGCGCTAGTGTTGCCTTCATAAGTGGGAAAGGTCTGATTAATAGTTCGATGTACATGAAAACTTCCGATGTAGACGTGTCAAAGGCGACAGTTTCTGTAGCACAGTTACGAATGGAAAAGTTGCTGGCTTCACGTCCATCCGCAATGAAACTGTTCAGTTCGAATTCCCACGACAAATATTTAATATATGTAAATTCCAGTAAGGAGTGAACTGTGGGCAACGGCGGATCGTTGCATACCCTTCTTGTGTTCGGAGTGTTGTCCTCTTTTTATATAAGCTAAAACATAAAATCGAAAATTCCCGCAAGCACTGTTTTCCTAGCTCACTCGTTTCAAAGTGAACTGTAATTTTGTAATGACGTGTTATGCTTGGTTGCGTAGTGTTAGGCACCCGCACCTTTCCTCGCACCTCTCCTTGCGTCTTTAGTTACTACCGGAAGGTACCCAACAGGCATTACTGCAGGGACAACTGAGGAGAGGGAATGGTTGCTTGGAGCACCCATTACAGGGACGCTGCGCGGCTGAGAACTCGCCGCACGCGCGACATCGCGCGAAACTGCAATGCGAAACAGTTCAGCAGGTGGTGCAGCACATAAGAACTAGATCAAACTAGGTAAAACGTCTAAAATTTGAAATTTCACCGTAACAAATGTGCATATATAGGCTGGACCTCTAATGGAACAATAAGGAAGATGAATTTCTAAATCTTAATGTTCAGTAGGACACTTTTTATGCCGGCAACTTTCCGTACTTACCCCCTCAGATATTCTTCTTGGAATGTGCTTTGCGATGCACCTAACCATTTTCACTTTTTAATACGGTTCATGTACCTCAAATTTTCTTACTCAGAGCAGAACTTATATTTTTTACCGCATCCTCTCTTCGCTTACATTAACTGGAGTAGCATGTCGCGATGCAGCGAAGCGTAAGGCCGCCGCTTTTCACGTCATCTAGAGCTGCTAGAGACGGCCACGCCTACTCCCTGGTGGTGCCTGCACCAATGCCCGCTAGGTACCCTTCGGTATTAATTAAAGGCGCGAGGAGAGGTGCGGATGCCTAACGCCCGTTCCACGTCATGCTTCAGTTTTCTTCAGTTTTCTACAAACTGGCGATACTATCTATGAAGTCGCTCCTACCACTGTGTCTACTACAACTATGGAATCCACGATTGCAACAACTACTGCTATTCCTAGTGAGTACACCAGGATAGTCACAGCTCCAATGACCCCCGAGGTCGTAAATCCCGAAATAACGTCGCAAATCGTGAACGGCAGGCTGTGCCGATTGCTCTCCAGAAGTGAACAGATTATGCGCAAATCGATTTGCTTCGCTTCCTCTTCTTCAGCAATACGTATTCATCAAAAATACACTCATTTCTAGATGAGGTGATATTGAGTTTATCCAGCTAGTTTTTTAAGGGAAAGGAGGGCAATACTTATTCTAGGTAGCGAGTTTAAAGGCAGCAGCAGCACTCACAGAAAAGAATGTCTCCCAGATTTTGCTTCTGATGCAGTCTTAGCTTTAAACAGAACGCTACTGCTAAAGGATTTGCTTTAACCGCCCATCATTATCGGGAAATCCGTCTCTAACCATTGTGCACCTCATTTCTTCTTCTTTCTGACCTACCAAAACGGGGAACATTGAGCCATTTTCCATAGATGCGCTAGACGTTTTCGAAACGCACATCAAGCCGGTGGGGACGACGGGTCACAAGAGGCCACGACACGGTCGGCAAAAAGTATATTAAGGTCGTAGTAAGAGTTTATCACCATCTCTATCAACTAGGTGAAGGAAAACATAAAAGAACAAATCTAAGTGAGGTTTTACCTTCACTCTTTCTATAGATTTACGTGGACAACTGGGACACGAGTTTAATAAAAAGATAAGATACGATCATTTGACCTCGCATAAAAGGGTGTTTTGGTTGTGATTAGTGTTTGCTGACATTTCACAAGCTTAACTTCTTCTAAGTGATCGCACCACCACTTTATGTAACCGTCGTCCCCATCGGTATGATGTGCGTTTCGAAAACGTCGATGCGCTATATTAGCTGTGAATGGTAAGATTACAAAGTCCAACAGAATTCCTTGAACCACCTTTTCTGCGCTGATAGTTGATTGTATCAAGCTATTTTCCATAAAATCGTTATTGTTGATGCTAGCGCCTGGTCAAAAAAGAGGGAGATTTGGTTAGTGGATGGCGTTGATCTAAGGCTAATTTCTGGGATATGACAGAAAATTGCTGTAAACTCTTCCATATTTATGTAGTACTCGATAAAAGGAACGTATTTATGAAAAAACTGAAACAATTTTTTCTTCGTGGGTGCTGCCTTTAAGGTTATAATATGTGAATAGATCCCACAAGGGAAGGTTTTGACCTTAAAATCGAACTTCGGGACGAGATCTATATATAGTCTATAGTCTATGTATAGTCTTTTAAGCAAATTTGATACTGATTCAGAACCCATACTTTGTTTTTGCTGCGAACCTATTTGAGGCCGGCCGCGATATCGCGAAAATCGACAGTAGAGTAAAGAGAGAAGGCACTAGTGTGCAAACTTGGAGTGGAAACACAGTGTTACCACTAGCCTACATTACTAGTGTAGGCATTCTGAGCCATCCGCTCCTCGTACAGAGAGCAACGAATATTGACGTATTTTCAAAGTAGGGGTACCATACCACTACGGCAGGAACCGGAGAAGTAGGAATTCTTGTTTTCCGCTAGAGCTTCTTGTAGATGGGTTATTTGAAGTATTGAGTCTAAAAACCGCTGGTATTTGACCTGTTTAACCTATGACAAAAGTGAGATTTAACCGATGGTTCAAAATCTCAGAGCAGCCTCAAAGGCCGTATGGTGGTTATATTCGGGGTTTTAGAGGTTACCATGCCAGATGTGACTATTGGATTCAGCACTTCAGATAACCTCTCCATATGAAGTTTTAGCGCAAAGTAAGAGTTATGATTTTTACGGTCCCTATCGTGCTGCTTCCACCACTATGAAAATGCGTCGATATTCGCTGGGCTTTGTGCAAAGAAAGGGTGGCTGCGTATTGTAGTCTATAATGCAGTAATGCAGCGGCCAGCAATAACACTTTGTTGTCCAGTCCGAGTCTTTTACGCCACCGCTGCCTTCTTTCTTCACTCTACGACCGATTTTCGGGAAGTCGCGGCCTTCTTCAGATGGGACTGCAGCAAAAACAAAGTACGAATTCTGAATCGCCGTCAAATTTGCTACAAAACCATTTAGGTTTAGTTCCGAAGTTCGATTTTAAGGTGAAAACCTTCTCTTGTTAGTTGTCCATGTATGAGGAAATGGTTTCTCCACTTTAGACGCTGCTTATTGTACCAATGGGAAAGTTGCTGAAGCTGATATTGAAAACAAATTTCTCATTCCGGTGAACACTGAGCGTCGGCTGGTGCTCAGCGGAGGACGACAAAACAGTCGATTATTAGTGATGGCTTCAAAAGAGTGATTTTTTTCACATCAGATGTCGCTTATTGCACCAGTGGGCAAGTAGCCGAAGTTGACATCAAGGTCCCAGTGCGAAAACGCGAAAAAATGCAAATGCAATTGCAAATGCAAAATACAATGTCAGCGCGCATTTGCAATGTAAGAGCACATTTGCAATGAGTGGATACTCATGTCCGCTACAATCCACGCACACCGCAATGCACGCATTACCACCTCAGTACAGACAGGGTGTGCGCAGCATGACCTGATTTTAGGAATTCTTTTTGAAAGCGGAATTGGGACTACACCAAATAAAAATGAGTGATACATAGTTTCAAATAAGTCGAATTTCGGATGATTCGAATTCGAATGATATTAGGGTGGTGCAAATGAAATTTCCGCAACTGCAGTGGTTGCATTCAAAATTGCACAGAAAATCTTTCAAGACGACCCGTACAGTGTTTTAGTAAGTGTTCGAAATCTCTTGTTTTCTTCTACAAAATGCTTGCAATCGCAATGCTATAGCTCTTATTGTGGCAGAGTACATACTTTCCGAAGTACGCCAATGGATTTTTCGGCTATTCTTGTTTTAAAAATCTTATTTCAAAGGCCAAGTAGTAAACATAGCTACTGATGGTGTACTAGTATTCCTTTGCTATCAAACTTCTGGTAGTCATACTTTCTTATACAGTCTGAGCGGAGATATAAGACTCGAAATTGGGCTCCGTTTCGAGCGCATATTAATGGTAACTGCTAAGTGATGGTAGGAGCTGGACAGCCGTGATTGTGTCAGTAGTTAAGAAACGCAGCATAATTGCAAAAGAAGCACAACTTGGCTGTCTAGGAATCCGTGTAAAAATTATAAAGTCAGAAAACTAGAAAATTTCACAATTTTGAGGTATGCCAGCACCCTGCTTTTTCAGCACACTTTTCGGTTTCAGAGTCTAAAATTCTGTGAAGAAAAGCTGTATTGCCGAAGTAATTCTCGTATATTTTACAGGGCATTCTCTCTTGATCCACCATAAAATTGCACGTCAACATTGCACCTACGGACAGCTAAAATTCCGTAAATTGAAGCCTATCGAAACAGACTTTTTTGAACATTTTCCATTATAAAACTCGAGTATCAGAACTTTTGCAAATGTTTTAGAGGCCACTATATTGCTCATGAGTTGCTGATTCTGGAATTCGTGAGATTGTTTATATAGCTTATGCTGAGCGAAGTTATGGGTTGTCAAACTCGAGTTAGCGTTTGCGGAAGTTTCATTTGCACCAATCTAATATATTCCTTGTCGAGTAAATTGTTCGATTCGGTCCAATGCATACATGTAGTACTGACTATTTTACATGACACTAAGGGTTGAAAAGTTGAGCATAGCAGAAGCGCGATTTGACTTCAATATCTGCAGGCAAGCAAGTTTTTTGGTGTCACTAAAACTCATGCCTTAGCTTAGCGCTGATTTTAAACTGCTTCCAACTTCGTTTACTATAAGCTGCTGCTTCCTTTATGTTAGTAAAAAACGTATAATAACCACCTCTGTCGTATGTACTGACACCTGCAGCAGGTTCTGTATTTTTCACCTGCTAGCCTTAAGCCTTGTGCTTGTTACAGCCCGCCTTCAGGCCTTCAGTATAAAATTAGAGAATATGATGTGGTAAGTGCATCCTGTTCTATGGCTGCTGATGCAGTTAAGAACATTTGTGCTTTATCTGTTCTTTAATTGACACTTCTTTCTTTGTATGCAACGTGTCTTCATTAAAAATGACTCAACGTTTAGTTATCTTAACAGCAGTTCTAATGTGCGAGCATTTGAGTAAATCCCACTTATCCGCTAAAGCTTTGAGAAAGTGATTTTTGTTCACATCAGATGTTGCTTATTGTCCCAATGGGCAAGTAGCCGAAGTTGACATCAAGGATGAGGTCCTTACTCCGATAAACACTGAACGACAGCTGGTCGCCAGCGGAAGACAACTAAACGGTCGAAATGGCACTAAATTGCCAGCAGCGGCGAGCATGCCTAACCTGGTTGGTTTATCATTAGAAATCTATTTTTGCCTCCTTATTACTGAAAAAAACAACAACATCGAAACTCGAAGCTTGAATTTCTCGGAAAGACTTGCTCCAAGAACCGCAGTTCAGGTCAGCTGTACAATTTCATGTGCTTAGACGACGTGTCAAAACAGAATGGACAGAAAGCTAGTAAATTGCACTTTTGCGTCCCACTTGTTCTTTTTTTAACCATACTCGTGCATAGATAGGTAATTTCTCAAACTTTCATATGCGCTACTACTACCACAAGAGATCATCAACGAAAATGTGGTGGAACATTGCCTTAAAAACCATTAACTACTCATCTCCAAATATACCGTGCTGGAAAGAGAAATTTGCCTTATGAGCGGTCGGCACATGCGGGAGGCAGCGCTAATTTTGACGAAGTTAAAATCCTAGGCATGCCACCATAGCGAAGCTGATGTCCCAATTATTCAAAGTCGTTTTGCGGTCACCATGAAACTTGAACTCGTACTCATGAATCCCGTACTCGTAAATCTCATTTCTGTCTCTCAGCATACATTTCGAAGAAGTCCATTAGTAGGATCGTAGGTGGACTAGTGTAATAGATCTTCCACGAAATCGCG
The DNA here is from genome assembly GCA_000797555.1 of Oesophagostomum dentatum. Classification (NCBI taxonomy): domain Eukaryota; kingdom Metazoa; phylum Nematoda; class Chromadorea; order Rhabditida; family Strongylidae; genus Oesophagostomum; species Oesophagostomum dentatum. Next base: position 73,416 of record KN549480.1, on the reverse strand, counting down.
GTGGTTAAAGTAGCGATCTCGTCAAAATGAGGTTGGGCATGGCTAGTGTATTAGGAGACTGACATGGATGCTTTTGCACCTATGTAACATATAATGACAGGGATGTATCCACAACAACATTTGTTACAGTGAGTGCTACCTTTATATTGGAGCACTGAGGTAAATTTTGTCAACTGACAAAGTTGAATGGGGACACTTGTAGTTCCATGTTCCCTGCATCATCTCATTCGCAAATAATGCGTCATACCTCGAGGAGACCAACAGCCTTCTATTTTGTAAAGAACTCTTGCTTTCCCACAAAACCGCGGTAACGGCAGCGTAAGAGACCGCTTTTCTAGTAAGATGATCTTTCGTGTGGCAATTTTGCAATCAATCTTTAGAAAACCTAGAAAGAAAAGCGAGACGAGCATTTGACGACATCAAATGCGAATAGATATAATTTATTCCTCTCTCAGACCTTCGAATATGTCCTGCAACCGAAGCTAAGGCCTGTAAAATTTGAGCAACAACTTGTGTGATGTTGGAAACGACCCCAGTACTCCATTGTGTTTAAAGGCAGCACTCACGATAAAAAGTGTTACGAGTTTTTCTTAAAGAATCTCAAGCTAAATAATCTTATATGCTACTAGTGAAATACCTCGACGAATTGTTAAGAAATAAAGAAACTAGATGATTTTATGAAAAGCTTTACGAGAAGTAACAAGTGCGAGTTTGCTTCCGCAAAAAGGGCATTGGACAAGACGGCTGGCCAGCGACATTATTGGAAAACCGTGATCTATGGGATATCAGCTGATAGGGCGAACAGCGCCTCAGTCCACCTTACGAAAGAGGATATTTACTTTTAGAGGTACCCATTTCCTACAGAAATTCGCAAAAATCACCAATTATCAGCATAGGCGGGATACCCGGGCGTAAGGGGTACCAAAAGTGAAGGTCCAGTTTTGAGGGGCATGGGCAAAAGTGAAGGTTGTCTGGCAGATGCAGACAGAGAGGTAGCGACCGGGAAGGGGGGGGGGAAGGACGAAGGTTTGGG